>JAGDQP010001074.1:81769-133323 GCA_022664845.1 Lepisma saccharinum
GATTTTTTCCGCTTCGGGTTTTCAAAATAAATCCATTTTTCGTCACCCGTCACAATTCGATACAGAAAGGATTTTCTTTCGTGGCGTTGAAGCAGCATTTCACAAGTGACTTTGCGATTTTCCATTTGACGTTCATTCAAATCGTGTGGGACCCATATTGATCTTCCCCACTGCTCGTAAACGTGTGCTGATTGTTTCTTGTGACACATTTAATGCTTTTGCCAATTGCTGTTGAGTTTGAGTTGGGTCATCCTACAATAACACCTGCAATTGCTCGTTTTCGCACTTGTGTGGTCTACCAGAGTGCGCACTGTCTTTCACATTGAAATCACCGCTTTTAAATTGTCGAAACCATGTCTCACATGTTCTAATCGATGGAGCGTGTTCACCATATGTTTCTACCAGCACACGATGACTTTCAACAGCCTTTTTCTTTTGATTAAATAAGAAAAGCAATGCGTGTCGCAAATGTTCTTTTTCAGGCACAAAGTTCGACATGATCACTGAACGATAAAACGCTAGTGATTGGCGGACTCAACTTGTGTGTGTTTGTAGTTTAATGTCAGACGAACAAAATGACGTATGTGTCAAATGAATACGCTGCGTACTTTTCGCTGGCGCCATCTCTTAGGTAAACCGGAAACTACTTATGCATACACCTGGTATATGCAGCAATGATTTGCTTTAGTAGGATGTCCTTCAAAGTAGTTTAAAATTATGTATCGAATACAGATAAAAAAGTTTGTTTTAAAACATGCTTAGTACAGTCATAAACGGGCCACATAGCTGTGACGCACTAAAACAGGGAGATTGCTCTATGAGATGGTGCCGTGTCAGTTCTTTTCTCGTCCCACCCAGAGTCAGTTGAGTGAATTTAGTGTAAACAGAACTACGGTCTCTGTTGAGAAGGGCACAGTAGGATGTGATTTGCGGAATTCGAGATATCGCAGTATGGGCAACAGGCACTAGTCACGTTCTGAGAGTAAATGGGTAAATCCCCTACCGAAACATTTCAAATGATCAAATACCGATAGAGAGCGATTGGCACGCACCAACGTTGCAACTTCTTCCATCTTGCGTTCACTTCAGACTGGTTTTGCCCGACCAGTACTCTCATCAACCTCTAAACTGTCTCTTCACTACATAGAAAATTGGTGCCATTTAAACACAGCATTGGTGTCAAAGTCATCTCCGTATACTTTCATCATCTGAAACGTTTACTAGGGGATTCCTAATTTTTGGCAGAATTTGAAGTTTGTTCCAGACTTTTGCTGTAACGATGACGTTCTGGAATTGTTCCGCGGCTCGCAATCAACTACCCGTCACAACAGAAACCATAGTTTTGCTTACATTGTATGTTCTTGCAAGGATGCTAGAACTGACACGACACCATCTCGTGATACAACTTATCCGCCACAGTGCACCACAGCAACACTAAGACCAGCCCACGAACGTAATGGCTGTACTACGTAACGCTATTTTAAAACATAACTTCAGAATCAGTGTATGTCTTAGTGTTCCTCGTCATTAACAACACTGTTTCAAAATTGAGGATCTCGACTTCACTGGCACATTTCAGTGTACACCATCGAGCAACTACAGTTCAGGGTATTTTTTTGACTTACACCCACATATAGTCAACTCTATGATGGGAGAATGAAGCACAAGCTTTTGTGCATCGCATAGCCTTAAAGTGATTATCAACATTATTCCAGCCATGCTTTATAGGTATTGGTAGTACTTGGCATTGTTTCAAGTCCTGCTGAAGGCCATTGAGTACAGGTTAGCTCTTTGAATTATTGGGTTGAACGGCTTCTCTCGTTGGTGCTTTACGCTAATCACAATACTGCTTTTGTTGAACAGTTACCTCCGTACTTCACCAGCATCCACCATCTCGGGTTTTCACACACACATCTGGAATGTAAAAAAAAATCCCATTGCTTTACTGTTTGATATGAAACGTGTTTTGCTGATCCAAGATAAGCCAAGGATTCAAGAACATACAACAGGTGGATTCGAAAGCTCTTCAACAAGTCACTGTCTTTATTTGCAAAAAATCGTCTAATACCACATCCCGACAATGCTGACTTTTAAAAGTCGAAGGGTATCGTAAATGGACGTTAGATTTCATTTACATATCGCTTCCCATGTCCAAGGAAAATTCCTGTATTCGGTGGAAGAAAATAATATCTTGTAGGAGTTATAATTATAACGTCAGTGTCGAAAGAATACGTATAAAATGTTTGTTCTATTTTGAGCCACGTAAGCAGCATGCAAAACTGTTTTCGTATCTTCTTCCTCTTGAGTAATTTCCATTATTGTGACATCTTTTCTTCGGTAGCTGCTACATTTTCTCTTGAACTTATAACAAAATTCTTCTTGTACTCAGTACCATAATTAATTAAATACTCTGCAAAATAGTTTATAAGTACGTCTTCTCTTACCTTATGAGACAACAAAAATCTCAAGTAGTCTTAGAAATGTCGGTTTGTAAAATATTATTCTGGAAACAGTGAATCGTTAAATTTCATTTGAAACAATCGGCATCGTAACACTATTTTTACCTTTTTGATAGAAGATTTCAATGAGTTCAACATCAACTTCTTCAAAAGGTGACTAAAATGGTAGAGTTTGAATCAATGCATTCTTTCACAAAATTAGGGAAAATTCGTTCACGAGCTCCTTTCTTCTACACATATCACGTTCTACGTATTTCTTTGGGGAAAGCTTACTGACAAGAAGACTTACGGAAGTGTAACTCACAGATTTTAATGAAACTTTGCATACTTGTAGAACATCGAAAAATAATCGATACGTATTTTTTTATTTCGGCAATGGTGCGGGTTTACGGGTAGAAACCATCCTGTGAACGTTAGGGGTGATCTCCAAGCATAGACAGAAAACAATAATTTAATGTAGAAGAAACAATACTGCCAGGGGGGGGGGGGTATGACAGCTGACTCAGAATCGGACGTCAAAAGTACAAAATTCTAAATGGCGGATCCAATACGGTGATTACAATTACAAAAAGTCGTCTGGTTTGAAATGTTCTGCAGTTAGCCAAGAACAATTATAGTTGGCAGTGGTTACTGCGAGAAGGTGGCAGACCGATTTGAAACCCCTTGCTGTACTATGTTAACGGGACTTACTTTTTGTGACACTTGCTGCCTGACTATCAACTCTCCAATCTACAAATTTCGTTCATGCACGCGCGAAAGAAAGAGAAAAACGAAGGAACATCTGTCAGGATCTACCAACTTCTTAGCTTCTAAAACAGATGTAAGCACTGTAAACGACGACCTCGTATCGGGGCAAGATAATACGCATAATAGAGGGTAAAAATCCTCTACCGTTGAATGTTCACAGTTGCCATCTTGGCTAGATCTACAGGTCGCACTATACTCAAGTCTATACTTCTTACAACTACATCTAAATGTGTTTCATCCACGTGAACGTTAGAATGAGTTCTCCATCATTACTGGTGTGAGTTTATCTTCTTCGTAATTCCAGCTCTTCACTATCATCCTGGTTTAATTCTTGATTCGTTTAAGCTTAAAATATAATCACTCACTTACCTACTAATTCATTCAGGTTAAAATGAACAGCATTAACTACAAGGGGGCTAGGGCGTAAGTTCGGGATAGAGCCAGTAGTGTAATTCTAGGTACCACAACTGCATTCAAAACAGTTTAGGAAAAGGAGTAATTTAACATGGAATGAAATGCTTTGTTTCGTATGTGTAACGAACGTATTTATACCTAAGAACTAACACATTGAAATACGGCACGAACACAAGACTAAAACTAACCTGTTTCCTCTGATAATCACACAACAATGCATAAGTCTATGATCAGAGCTGAACATGGTCACTTGCAATCTCAGTTCGGATGAAGTAGCAAAGACAAGAGCTGTATCGAAGATTTTGACTTAACAACAGTAATCGGAGTTGATATGTATAGTAGCGGATAAAATATACGTTTCGCATGTCCTAACACAACACTCTATCTCTCACACACTCGATGTCCAGTGTCAAGTTTTTATACAAAACCTGCACTCACTGTTCTTGATGGTAACCAATCATAGTTCACTTAAGAACGCCCACTGGGACGATCACTTCTGAACCAATCACAACAAGGTTGACCTTTGATTGTGATGTGCTGTTATGAACTTCGTACACCTTGTTCGACGATATCTGATCTGCCGATCAAGGTGAACTTCTTACTTGAGGATACAAAATGCTCCTTGCTCTGATGTGCGAAGCGATATGTGATCTTCATGTTCAAGCTGAACTTTGAACTGCAGAGTCAATCTTGATCTTATATTCTTGCTTTTTGGAACTGCAGGCGAAGCATAGACTTTGTTCTTAACGAAACTCGATACTTGTTATACTGCTACATCTTACTTTGTAAGATAAATATATTGTTTCTGAATGAAATCACTTTCGTTGGAAGACCACTCTTGCTTATCTAAATTAATATAACACATGAATAAATTATATTTACCTAGTCCCTGGTTCATGCCTCGGATTCTGTACAATAAAACATATTTCTGTTTTATTTAATATTTACACACAAACTTGTTTAAGAGTGAATTACCCTGGTACGACACTAATGCCCATTCATGCAGTTACGTCCGTTACGAGTGATACTTTGTAGCTGACGTTGTGGGTGGTAATCGCTGTGATGGAACAAACGTCCTGGCGTCTACTACTTTATTGTAAAGGTAGCTATACCGCAATAAATCCAGTGTTTACGGCTAATTCACACACCCATGGCGTTCCCCTGCCATGCTCCATCCGTGCCATGGCCGCAACCATTCATACATAGGGCGCCATCCCCATGCCGTGCAGCTACTGCTTTCTAGATCAGTTCTATCTCTCTTTCACTTGCGTTACATGTTGCTTGTATATTTATGCTCGGAAATCATTTTCCATACATTCATCATTAATCCAATACACCAATGCAGCAAGCAAAATTATACGTGCGCAATTCAGTTTTTGCTTGGACTATTGCTTGGGTAAAATATAGAAATTTCACCTACTGATTTGCTGTTTGGATTTGCTCCGAAATATATTTTACTGTTTTACTCATCGTGATCTGATGAACTCCACACTCTGCAGGTATTCCTCTGTGATAGCCTAGATCTGCCATATAACTGTGAAAAAGTTTTTGCTTATACGTTAGACACAGATAGGGTTGGGGAGAGGAGGTGGCATTTGTATGGTGTTACTGAGGAAAACTCCGGGAGAAACCTCTGTCAGGATGGTCGGCCGCTGTGATTGTTTCAACTTAGACCGTTAGAGCCCCGTCTAGTCTTTCTTTATTTACAAAAAACAAAACAAAAAAAAAAAAAAATCAATTACAAGTTTTCTTCCCAGTACCGATATAAATGACTATAATCTCTTCCTCCCGCTGTTAGGTCTTGTTCATAGTTTTACGCGCCGTAAAGGTGGATTTTTAACCGGACATAACATTCAGGGTGTCTACAAATTTCCCTGACTTTTCCAGGTTTTCCAGTAGCATTTTCAGAAATTTCCAGTACCCATACGAAATAAATAAAAGCACCATTTAAGACTAAATTTTCTGTAGTTTATCTGAATAATAGAGTGATACTTCTGTTAGCATTTGGTAGAGTAGTTCATATTATAACTGTCGGAAAACTATTGTATGTAATCATCGGAGCTTTTAGAGATTCAGTTATACTCTTCGCGAAGCATATTCTACTTAGGCAAGCAGAAGGAAACCGTGAAGGTTGAAGTATAAACCGAATTTAAAATCGGTGCAACATAATTTTTTAAATGTATTGTTTCAAACTTTGTAATTTTCAACAAGACAAGAAAATTAAAATTGTTTATAAAATTTCCAAAAATATTAAGAATTTCCCTGACTTTTCCAGATAAATGAAATTCCCTGACTATTCCAGACTTGTAGACACCATGAGCATTGATAATATCCTTTGAACATGTTAACATTTGCGATGGATACGTGAAGGCCAAAAATTACCAACTTATGAACCAACCTATTTACGAACAACTTCTATGCCCTTATAATAAATACTGTGATGGTTAGGTTAGAAAATAGAAACAATATAAATATTACGCCCAGAAGTAATCAACCGAAACCTATGTATGTATGTATATTTAAAATATATATACATCTATTAACTTATACACACACACAAAAAAAAGGTTACTTTCGCAATGTTATTCATATATTGTATATTGGCTTCACAAAAATATTTCTTTAAGTGGGGATGAGAAAGAGAGGATCGTAGATCCGACTGTAGCAATAGCTACCTTCTTCGCTGAAGTCATGACTTCACACTATGAACTGAAGGAATTTCTACTACTGCAACATGTTAACTGGGAATGCTATCAGCTATTGACTTCTTGATTGCTTTGCTAACACGTTAGTAACGTCTTGCTATTAAAAATTATTTTTTTATTTGTTCATAACATGCTACTAACACTTTTCCAGCAACATGCTATTCAGTGATTCTGCCAGATCCTCTGTGGGGGGTGACTCCCAAATTCTTGAGCTCTCCCTCTCAACTTTAAATTGTTTACGGTCAAAAATGGATAGAAACTGTACAAAACTCTACTTACACTCTCCCAATTTTTACTCTACACCCCTTCAAACTGAAACCTGGCACTGAAAATCCCCTTGTGCTAATAATAATTTGTTGTCAACATTTTCGTAAATAGGCTGCAAAATGTGGATAACATTTGCTATTAACACGTCTTGGTTTTTGGTATAAATCCACCTTAATTGTACCATTTGAGCCATCTTCCACAGACGTGAAGCTACTGAAAAGATCATGCTTCACGTTCCTCAATCATTTGCTTCTTTTCAGAAGTATTTACTTTGGTGCTTTATATTAACTTGCTCTGTAATCATCTCTGGTACAAATCTTGTAATTGATTTTTAACTCACTTCCCATCATCCGATTTCTTTGAAATTTTGTAAACCTGATTGCTTCTAATGATAATACAATATTTAATCATTAGATATATGAGGGAATAATCCAGTTAACTGTAATTAATTAATTAAATAATTGGAAATTATCCTTAAATGCACACAACGAAGCATCTATTGTGTGAAGTTTGGGTTGCCTATCTCGCAGGGAGTTTAATATATCTATCATACATAAAAAATTATTAAAAATATTTTTAAAAAACTCGCCTTTTCAAGATGACTAAAAAGTAGAAAAATAATAAATTGAATTAATCTATTGAATCGGAAAATAAAAGCATGGGTGCGCTTGCTTACCTTATCATAAAATCATAATATCTAAGAGCAACCACACTTTTTATTTTCCGATTCATAACATTAATTCAGTTTATAATTTTTTTACATTTTAGTCCATCTTAAAAAAGCATGTCTTTTTAAAAAATCCTTTTTTAATTATTTTTTTCATATCGCTGTCCAAGTGGAGACTTTCCGAGCAGAAGCAAATGATTCACTTCCGGTCGAGCACGAGCTTTTGCTTTAAATTTACACGCAAAAGCATTTGCTTCCTTTTTTTCACCCGGCCCAAGGTCCCTTTTTCTATCGCTTCGCTATCAAGGGACGTGATGTAAGATGAACTGTAAAAAACATGAAGACTTTCCAGTTTTCTAATAAGCGATTGTAGTAGTTTATTTCACTTTATTTGATAAACAGAATTTGGAACCCTGGAAATTGAGTGTTACACTTGAAACATTAATATATATTATACTTCCCTTTCAAAATCTGACAAGAACACTTAATTAAATGCTCTTCAATTTGAATTTCAAGTTATCCCATTTAAGTTCAGGAAACACATTTATCCTCGATTGCGAAAATACTTAAAAATACAAACAATGAATTACATGAACGCTAAACTATTGTATGAGCGTTCAAACATATGGTCAAAGATAGATAGAATCTTCCAAGTTTCCTTATACGACAAACGCTGTACAAGAAACAATGGGAAAGAGTTAATGTGGAAAAGAAATTGTCTTCTATTAGCTGCGACCCTCCCTTCTTCCTTTATCCTTTTTTAATCGAAGAGCTCAGGATGTTTGGCGGAGCTTAAAGACGCTTAATGTAAAAGTGCACGGAGGAGGAAGGGCACGGATTAAGTTGTGGGCCTGTTAATCGGTAATTGGTGTAAGATTAATAGTTCGGTGTAACAAGCGGGATTGAACTCGTAAATTCTTGGTCGCATAGGGTAAGAGAAACGCAAGACTACTTAGAGGGGTTTTGCCCCACTTTACCATATCACAGTGCCATTTGGCAAGAAATGTAATCTTCGCCGTAAATTTCCGTTGGTTTAATGTGCATGGATTAAAAAGTAAAGAAACTTGTCGAAGACAATCCATGCACGCGTATTTTTATTCACTGAAAGTGGATAAAAAAGAAACGCAGCTAATAAGAAAAACAAGCAGAAAATAATGGGAAAACTTTCTCTATAATGACTACAGACTTTTAACGTGAATTTGCTTCGTAACATTTAGAAAGTTGTTAAATGTAGGTACAGTATAGGGAACAGGAAAAGAACATTTACTATAGATTTAAATACGGCGTATCATGAAGGATCGACAATGTTGTATACACAGATTTATAGAAACTGGCTGGTAGAATTTCTTTTCGACTGAAACACTATTCAAAGCATATTCAAAATCAACGTTTGTAAAATTAACAAGTAATTAATATTTATATTCATATTCACTATTACAATGCATCAATAATCATTGAAAGTTTAGATTGTGGAACTATACCTTTCTTTCCTTTGTGTAAGTCAGTGAAATTAGAAAGGAAATTCTAACAACAGTTTAATATGGTCACATCTAGGCAATTAGCCTGGGAAACAATAAATAAAATATAAATTAACATGGCATTAAATAAGCAATAAATTAATCAAGAATTTGTCCTGTGATTTCGATATAACAGGCGAAACAAAATTATGCAACTGTGCTCACTGGAATAAAAGATAAACAAGAGAAAAACAACTGAGGCCGCGGTGGCCCAGTTCGTACAGCGCTCATTTCTGGTGCGTGGGTTCGTCGGTTCGATCCTTGCCCATGCCATGTGTGCTTTGTGGTGGACAAACACCGTGTACGTGGGTTTTCTCGTGGTGCTCCCGTTTCCTCCCACTTTCTTCATTCCAACAAGTCATCACATCATCATTCATTCGGCCTGAGCCAAAGTTGCCTAAAGGGCTTTAAAAAATTCAAATTCAAGGGGGAACAGTTAACAAGGGAGCTTGCTCGATGATTTTATTGGGTATCGCGGAGATCGAGAAACTCCAAGGCCCGATTTGGCCTTACATCATGAGCTGTAGTCTTATTCGGCCACATTAGGCAAATCTCTAATAAGGGACAGGCGACATTGTTGACCAGAATTGTCAACACCAAATTGATTTAGGCTAATTAATCATGAAATTCAAAATCTTAGGAACTGAAGAGAATGAGCAAGTGCTGAAGAAAAACGCCTTCTGAGTTCTCCATCCATTCGATCTGGCATAGCTGAGTATCTAGCATGCTCGCGTTCGGTGCGTGTGGTTCCGGGTTTAAGCTCCAGAGGGACCTATTAAATCCTGTAGTTCAGAGTCCACTTAAACAAAAGAACTGTAAATTCCACCCATGACGCTTGCAAAGTCGTTTAGAACGTGATAAGTTTCATCCTTGAAGGTTCGTTAACGAATATTATTTATGTTTTCACTTACTGAAATGTTAACAGGAAATGACATCTGCTTGATGATTGCCTACTAATTCTAGAATCTCATCTACAATTATGCTTTTACTTTCAAGGCGTTCTACTTGAAGTAGAGATAGATACCTTTAGAATTCACGAGGGAATTACTGGCATTGCCATAGATGAAGAAAATATTTTTGGATTAGAATTTAATTTTAAGTCCTTTAGGCAACATTGTCTCAGGCCGAATAGATGATGATGGGAGAATTCTTGGAATGAAGAAAGTGAGAGGAAACAGGAGAACTCCGAGAAAACCCTCTCACACGGTATTTATCCACCACAAAAACCACATGGTATGGGCTGGAATCGAACTGGGAACACCATTAACGTGAGCGCTACCACTGAGCCACCGTGGTCCAAAATATTTTTGCAGCAGGTCTTATTCTTACACTTTCATATTGATATATCCATAATTTAAATAAACTGATGTGCAAGGACAAACCGTAAGTGCTTAGAGTTAGTATAACGTTTATTATACGACGGCCGTTCGGAAATTTGTTCCCGTTTCAGAACAGATTTCCGTACCACCGTGGTATAATAAACGTAACCAATAAAAATTTCTAAACAAAACTATTGCTTTATATCTATATACCTTCTGGAATTTTTAAGCTTATTCGTCCTAAACATCCAAGTACTTACCGTACTGTGCGACAAGTTTTTTAATTGTCTCGTCACATACGAGACTTACCCACCAGTTCGTTCACAAATGTACGGAAAATTTCATGAATGATGGTCGAAGAAACACAAATTTTATAGATTTCGTTAGGTGTGTCTCAGTTGGTAGTGCGTTGGCTTAGCCATCGGAAGGTTCTGGGAACCCAGCAGCCGCAAATCCTGACAGATTTTTTTTTAACAGGGTCACACCAGGAAAATGTAGGGAAGGCATCTACTAACAAGGCCTGGACTTCAAGTATCTTTTCCCCACTCTACCTCGGCCTGAGCTTGAGATGACTACAGATCATAAATAAAACTGAGAATTAAATTTCATTCTGCGCGGGTGCGATGCACAAATAGCTATATTATTTCCAACGGACTACGTATATGCTACCTATCTGAGTACATATGTCTGAATGCATGAGCATGTTCGACGGTTGCGTGCGTTTCCATTTGAATTTATTTTAAGGCCTTTAGGCAACTTTGGCTCAGGCCGGATGGATGATGATGAAATGAATTGGTGAAATGAAGAAAGTGGGAGGAAACGGGAGAACCCCGAGAAAACCCACGCACACGCTGTTTGTCCACCACAAAGCCCACATGGCATGAGCAGAGATCGATTCAACGACCCCTGGCACCAGAGGTGAGCACTCTACCAACTGAGTCCCCGCGTGCGTTTTAATATGTGTATATATGAAAAGGAGAAGTATGAAAGCATGTACAAGAGCAGACTACAGAATAAAAACTAAGAGGGCTCCTCGCTCCAACCCCCCTTTTAAAACATTTTCAAAATATTTCAAAAACTAAGAGGGCTATCAAAAATGTAAGAACATAGAGCACTAGAGCTTACAAATTACTATCAAATACGTACAATGGACAGCGATCTCGAGGTCTTGTCCATTGATGAGTGATACGTTTTCAAAAATTATGACGTCATTATTTAATTAAAGTCTCGGTACTAATCAATGGACAAGATTTCGAGATCGCTGTCCATTGTATTTCATAGTAATTTGTAAGTTCTAGTACGCTATGTTCTTACATTTTTGATAGTACTCTTAGTTTTTGAAATATTTTGAAACATGTGGGGGTTGGAGCGAGGAACCCTTTTAAATAAACTATGAAGTAGGATATAATTTTCAAAGTATTGTCGAAAGCGGTAAGTTCTTAAAACTTTTTCGCCATTTTGGCTTATCTCGATATTGTTCTTTTCATCTTATTGTAAGATGTGGCCAAATCCAAATATTCACGATCTATTATAGAACGTGAAATGGTTATAGAGTGATTGATAAGGATCGCTGCAACAGAAAGACAGTCAGAGAAAACAAAAGCAACAAACAGACAAAAGTATACTTCAAGAAAAAAAAATAACAAATGTACTCGTGAGTCGTGACTGCAGACACGAAAATGTGGCAGGTGTCGTAGGATATTTGTACCCCAGCAATTTTTACCTTAGGGTAAGAAGCCGCCTTTGATTACAGAATATCAACAACATAAAAGCATCCAATAGGGGGTAAAAGTTCCTACGATATTTGTACAACTTTAAAAATCTCGGAAATGTCAAAGAAAATCAAGCCGCTCTCAAATTCAATTGATGGAATATAAGCTTAATAAGAAAAAAGAATCCGACTTTAGATGTTTATCCTGTTTCCACAACGGAACCCACATGTTTTCCCAAAAATGGAGGCCGACCTGATATCTTAGACATTGCCTTAGTAAAGGGCATCCAAATTACCGATGGACCACATGCCATAACTGCGTTGGAATCAGATCACATTCCAGTCTGTCTAAACATACATCATCTACAAATTACTGATAGCACCATCATTCCGTACATATATACAACTAACTGGGATCAATATACAGCTATGATATCAAGAACTGTCAACTTCCTTTAAACTCTACTGCTGACATCGATCACGCCGTAGACCAAATTACTGCAAACATCAGATCAGCTTTATTCCTTAACACAACATCTACTAAAAGGACTACTTTTAACAATCAAGAGCTCTCTCCCGCTGAATTGCGTACTCAAGTACTAATTGCCATTAAAAGATGGGCCAGACGGAAATGGCAGCAAACAAGGCATCCGCAATATAAATCCATCTGGAATAACCTCAAGAAACGTATCAGGAAACGTCTCCAACGTTTACTCACCCAACAATGGTCGGATAAGCTTCAATCTCTACCTTATCCAAATTATGAATTTTGGTCGCTTACTAAAGCCCTTACTAAAATTGATGGAACTCAAGCTAATCGTCCACTTCACGGTACTAGGGGACTAGTTTACAACAATCAAGATAAAGCCGAAACCTTTGCCGATCAACTTCAAACGCAATTCAGCTTAAATCCAGAACCATACGATGAAGATACTATTCAGACTGTAAATCATTACCTACATACAACACAACTAAATCATCTTTTTGATCCAGCCACTTTAATTAAACCTCGAGAAATCAAAAAAACAATCCGTCAAATAAGAGGTAGAAGTGCCAGTGGACCTGATAGAATTCCTGCCATGGCTTTGAAACGAATGCCTAGAAAAATACTAGTCCTTTTGACTAGACTCTTTAACGCGATGATCAAACTAGGACATTACCCTCCACAATGGAAAACAGCTAAGGTAATTATGATACCCAAAACAGGAAAAGATCCGCTATATCCACAAAATCACAGACCAATCAGTCTCTTATCTGTAATTAGCAAGTTATTTGAACGTCTCCTCAAGACAAGACTCTTCCAAATCATCTTGGACAAAAATCTCTTTCCGCATCATCAATTTGGTTTCAGGCCGCAATTCGACACTGTAGCTCAGCTAGTCCGAACTGTTGAACATATCACGCTCAATTTCAATCGCCGCAATCATACTTTTGGAGTCTTCCTGGACACATCAAAGGCTTTTGATAAAGTATGGCATGAAGGATTACTCTACAAATTGCATCAACAAGGATTCCCTCATCAGTATATACGTATCATCCAATCCTACTTATCTCACAGAAATTTCTATGTGGCACATCACGGTAAAAGATCAACTACTTATCCAATAGAATCTGGAGTTCCACAAGGCTCAGTTTTAGCTCCCGTCTTATACAACCTCTACACTGCAGATGTACCTACGCATCCACATACATTATTGGCAACTTTTGCAGATGACACGGCAATATTTGCGTCTTCACACCACATACTTTTTGCACTCCGTTATGCACAAGAGCACTTAAATAGCATGGAATCATGGACAACCAAATGGAGACTGAAGGTAAATCCTGAAAAGACAAGTGTAGTCCATTTTACTAAGCGAAGACCTCAGCCTCCACATCAACTCACTCTGTTTGGAAATCAACTTCCTTACAACCAAAGTGCCACTTACTTGGGAGTTGAACTCGACCGTCGTTTAAATTTTCATAGCCACATCAAGAATATTGCTCACAAGGCTACAAGACGCACTTGCGCCTTGTATCCTATTCTAAATAACAGAAATGGACTCTCACTCAAAGCACGTATACATGTCTATCTTATGATGATACGCCCTCTATTAACATATGCTGCTCCAGCCTGGCAACACTCTGCAAAATCGTTACTACAATGTAGTAAATTGTTACTACAAAGAGTGCAAAATCGTGCGGCTCGCATGATCTCCGGTCATCCCAGAGACACCTCCATCGTACAACTACATGATGATTTGGAAATGACTCTTCTGAAAGATGTCATATCTGCACAGTTTCGATCATTCTGGATTAGAATGGCTCAGTCTCCACATGCTACATTACAAAACATTGGCACATCCTTACCTCCACGAAACACCCATAAAATGCCACACCCATTTTAAACAATTCATATACTACCTTTTTCTTGAAGTTTTTACCATCTTAGCCTGACTGCTCTGAACTAACATCTTGCTTCGCTGACATAAAATTTTTAATAACTCAGAGTTGCGACAGTTGCACTCTGCCACTTCATATACTTTTATTCATCCCGCCAAAATTCATTTCATTTGGAAGTCATGGGCATTACAGCTCGACACTTCATACGCAAATTTTAAAAATGCCATATTTTTCCTTCCTTCCTTCCAGCATCCGACAAACATCTACGTTATGCACAATTATTTGCTCAACTCCATTTACAACGGCTTGAAGATTGGACCACCAAATGGAGAATTAAACTAAATCCTGATAAAACATACGTAGTTCCTTTTACACGACGACGACGACTTCATGAAGCTCAACAATTCACACTATTTGACAATCAACTAAACTATTCAAATTATGCTAGATACCTAGGAGTTGACTTGGACAATAAGCTCACCTTTCGACAACATCTGCAATCGACAGCTAAAACAGCCACAACGAGAGTAATAGCACTATACCCTTTGCTCCACAGTTCAGTTTTCTCAATCGAAACACGTTTGCACATCTACTTCATGATGGTTCGCTCATTCCTAACATATGCTGCACCAGCATGGAAACACGCTGCGCCAACTTACCGACATCTTCTACAAAGAGTTCAAAATCGGACTGCTCGCATTATTACTGGTCATTCACGTGACTCCAAAATCCAACAACTTCATGAAGATCTTGACCTACCATACCTACCTGATTTCATCAATCAACTTACTGTGTCTTTCTGGCATCGCATTCAAAATTCGCCGCATGACTCCATAAACCAAATAGGAACAGTAAATCCACCACGATTCACTCATCGAATGCCGCATCCACCACCTAATTAACCATTACAAATTCAACTCAAATAGACTTATCCAAGTACGCATACAGTAAAGCTGAAACTCCAACTATGTGATTAAGTTACTCTAGCAACAAAAGACAAATCCATCTCCCCTTCTCCCCCCCCCTCTTTTCCTCCTAATTACTCCTTACAATTATTATTTTAATATCTCCATTCAATTCATGATACAATTAGGATTGCGACAGTTGCGTCCTAATTTTTCATAACATATACCTCACACAACGTTTAAACAATTAATCAACACCAATGGAAGGCATGGATATTATCCGAAACTTCGTAACCTTTAAACTGTCACATACTACCTCGACCTCGCATCCAATTCGAAGACGAAGAAGATGAGTAATAGGTTCCGAACTGTGCGGAGCTCGTGCTACTTGTTGCAGCAGATGTGCTAGTAAGTATTGACAGCAAGTTAACCAAGTTTAAATAAATCACAAGTAAATAAAGTAAAATCCTCCACTAAAGCCACATATCGAATTCAAAGTCTTTTATAAGGCTTTTTTTTTAGGACCAAAATCCCAAGGTCACTTTAAGGGCCACTGGGCTCAATTTGGCATATGCCTTGTCATTGACTCGGCCATGTCGGACCCCCCTGGACTCTTCTCTACCCCCTTCCTCCACCAGCGTAGCTAGTGACGCTTCTATAATCCCAAATGCTAATGACATGCACCATAATCACCATAATGCTGAAGTCAGTTGTAATTCTGACAAGAATCGCAGAAGAAGTGCTGCTTCACTTACCAATCTTCCAGACAGGTACTTACAACTTTTGTATACAAAACACAGAATATCATGTAATCCCTAATACTAACCTTGTTAGGGGGAAAAAAAAAACAATCCTGCTCTCTCCACTACCAATACCCGTGAGCAAGAAGAATTTTCTGCAGATGATCAGGAAGAGAAGCTTATGCAAGGAGCTTTTAATATGGACTCTGAAGAACAATTTCCTGATGTTCACTCTGCCAATTGCGAACAGTCAAATTCTCAACAACAGCGTATTAATCCTAACACAATCTCACCCAGCGATTCAGAAACGGACATGGAAGTTGAAGGCTGGACAAAACCCCGCCATTTTGCCAAAGTACGCAAACTTCAAAATTCTAATGGTCAATTACCTACCAAAAATCGCTACCAGCTATTGAATAACGAAGGAGATAGCTCTACAGAAAAACCCAAAGTCCATTTCGTTAAGCCATCACCTGTCTATGTATATGGAATTAACAACAAATTTCAATTTACAAAGACGTTAACCGCGGCCTGTCAAGACAAACCTCAAATTACACACTCTAAAGATTATGTTAGATTCCAATTCAAACATAAAGCAGACTATGATAAAGTACTCGCTTACTGTCAACAGCAAAATTACCAACACTCAATCGAGCTTCCAAAACAAGAACGTCCATTTAAGGTCATTCTCAGGAAATTGCCCATGGACACGACCACACAGGATATTTTGAATGACTTACACGAACAAGGCTAAAACGCTACAGAAGTAACACAATTGTTTGGCAAGAACAAAGAAACTAAAGAGCGCATTCCTTACCCGTTGTTTTTAGTATCGTTACCTAAAAGCACTGACAATAAAGAAATATACAATCTCCATTACTTGTTGAGCTATCGAGTTCAAATTGAACAATATCGACCTCCGGAAATATTGCAATATTTTCAATGTCAAAGATTGGGCCATCCAGAAAAACGTGTTTCTGAGATCCAGTTTGTGTAAAGTGTGGACAAGGACACATCACCAGTGAATGTACAAAGCAACCTGACACTCCTGCACATTGTTCAAACTGTGGTAAAGACCACCCAGCAAACTATCGAGGATGTCAAATTTTCAAAAAAGCAATAGAACAACGTCGTTCTCAAAGGAATAAAACAGTTCATTCTTCTGAACAACGTAATAACAAAACTCCTACTTCTGTAACAACTGGCAATACTATTAAAATACAATCTAATCATTCCGCCAATGCTAAAACTCCTACTTCACTTAACAAAAACAATTCTTTTGCAACCAAAGCTCAGGTCTTTTCTCATAAGAATTAGTGCTGTTACCGCCCATAAAATTAATTTTATCTTATCTTATCATAAGAATTACTCACAGCAGTCAACCAAAGATACGACTCCTGATCAACAATCTGCAACAGCAACTGATGCTACTGAATCTTCTGGTCTGTCACTTTCCAGTTTTGCTGAACTCGGTACCACTCTCCAGACAATCTATAATCTTTTTAAAAGACTTTTTCAAGGTCTCAATATTACGAAGATTCTCACACGCGTACAACAAGGACTATATAAGGTACCACAGGATGCCGGATTACTAACCACACTCTCAACCGTTGTACAAATTATTGTCTCCATTGTAGATGATGGCTCAGAATAAATTTAAAACAGCACGTCATTTGCGTATCGCCTTCTTTAATGCAGACGGAGTTTTTTTCACAACGACTACTTATTCAATATTTTCTAAAAGAACATAACATAGATATCCTTCTCCTTAACGAGAGTCATCTAGAACCATTTCATCATTGGAAAATTCGTAATTATATCATCTTTCGAACTGATCGTCTAGGACTTAAAAGGGGTACGGCTATTATTTTTAAAAACTATCTTTCAGCTGATCAACTTACACTCCCTAATCGACAGTCTATTGAAGCCACTGGAATGAAACTTCATACCCATGATTCTGATATTAATTTCATTGCAGCCTACAAAGCACCTAAAACTCCATTAAATATTGACGACATTCGCCTCTTAAGCGCATTGAGACCTGAGTCGTTATAGCTGGAGACCTTAATTCCAAGCATCTGCTTTGGAATTCTCGAAATTCAAATCAAGCCGGAAATGTGTTATACAGTGCTCTACCACGTCTCGACGTCACTCCCATCGCTCCTACAGAACCCACTCATTATCCAAAAAAACGGAGGCAGGCCTGACGTTCTCGACATGGCTCTTCTGAAAGGAATTGCTATTATTGATGGGCCTAATGCAATATCAGCATTAGATTCAGACCACATCCCAGTTATTATGGACATTTATCAACTTCATTCTGTTGAAAACCGACAACTACCACCTGTTTTCACTACTGACTGGAAACAATACTGTCAACTCATAACTCGCATAACTGACACCAGGATTCTATTAAATTCTCCGGATGACATTCATACAGCTGTTGATACAATCACCACCACAATTAAATCTGCCTTACGTGTTAATACCACTTCCACCCGTCAGCCACCTTCTATTCTCAACACGCACTCCAGAACAACTAAGGACGCAAGCTCTCATTGCACTCAAACGATGGCTACGCAGAAAATGGCAGACTACCAGACACCCTCAGTACAAAACTTTTTGGAATCTACTTTCACGTCCAGTTAAACTTCACCTTCAGCGGATTGCAGTAAACAACTGGTCAATTAAACTACAACAACTCACCGAACCAAGTCATGAATTCTGGACTGTAGTCAAATCATTCACCAAATCAAATCCTAAAACAATCAACCGACTTTTACATAGTTTTCATGGACTTGTTTACACTTCTAGCGACAAAGCTGAACCACTTGCGGACCATTTAGAAACACAGTTTATGCTAAACGCTGAACCATACGACGAAGACACCATAACCACACAGTTCATCGTTATCTGTGTTCCAAATCTTTTGATCATCCTTTCGATCCGACTACTCTCATCACTCCACGTGAAGTGCAATATGTTATAAAGAACTTACACAATCGTCGAGCTTCTGGACCTGATACGATCTCTCCCACTGCTCTAAAACGTTTACCTCGCAAGATGCTTGTACTAATTACCAGACTATTCAATGCCATTCTACAATAGCTACTTCCCTTCTCAATGGAAGATTGCCAAAATTGTGACTATTCCGAAGTTTGGTAAGGACTTACTAGATCCGCAAAATTACCGTCCAATCAGTTTACTTTCCACTCTGAGCAAGGTTCTTGAAAGACTAATTATTCATACACGCCTTACAAAATACGTACAAGATCAAAATTTAATACCCAATCATCAATTCGGATTCCGTTCAGCACATGACACAACCGTACAACTCGTTCGAGTAGTAGAGGAAATCACCTTATAATTTAATAATAAATGACACACTGTAGGCATCTTTTAGGACACCTCTAAAGCTTTCGATCTAGTCTGGCATCCAGGACTTTTATACAAACTTAACAAAATGGGTTTTCACGATCAATACCTCCGTCTTCTGCAATCCTACTTACATAACCGCAGCTTCTATGTCAACTATCAAGGCTATGATTCTGCCATTCATCCTATCACCGCTGGAGTACCTCAAGGATCTGTGTTAGCACCGCTTCTTTTTAACTTATACACTTCTGATATTCCTACTCATGTTCACACCAAACTAGCTACTTTTGCCGATGATACAGCTATTTTTGCTTCTTCACGCAATCTCCGATATTCTCACCTGTATGCGCAAAGACAGCTTGCATCCATAGAAGACTGAACTACCAAATGGAGGATGAAGCTAAACGCTGATAAAACTACAGTTGTCCACTTTTCCAAACGACATACCGGACTTTTACAACCTCTTACGCTTTTTGGAACGCAACTTCCGTACAGTTCATACGCACGCTACCTTGGAGTTGATCTGGAGTCTGGACAGGACTTGATTATTTCAACATCATGTGAAATCTGTCGCCTCTGTGAGACGAGCTCTCACTCGTCTCCTTGCACTTTACCCTCTACTTCGCAGTCGTGAACTCACATTTCAAGCTAAATTGAACACATATATTATGATGATTCGCTCTATATTGACATATGCTGCCTCTGCATGGCAACATGCAGCACCATCTCATTATGTACATGGCCTACCCATCTTAGTCGTCGCATTTAATTATTCTTTAACATCGGTTGAGTCGTACAGTTCTTTATTACGCAGTCTCGCATCTTAGGATTAATAATAATAATAAAAAAAAAACAGATGATCTTCGTTTAGAAGGTCATCACTTTTGAAAGAATATTTTAGTGTATTAATATTTTAGTGAGGAAGTTCGCTTTGTTACTGACTTGTCAGGAATCCAGTTCAATGTATAAAATAAGAATTAAGATATGAAAAGATTAAACAGAAAATACAATTATAAATTTATTCGGGAAGCTCAAGAGTTAAAACACTTCCTCAACTAGTATCATTACAGGTATCGAATCAACAACAAAGATGAAGCGATACCGCAAGGGAAAAGAAAAGATGAAAGGTTAAACCAACATTGCTGCCACATGTTTAATTAGCCGAGAGGCTGCAAACCTTTTACCATTTCACACCTCTACCTCGCTGTTCCGATCAATTAGTGTCAAGCCTCGGGGGAAGATCGGCACAAAGCATTGCCCGCCAGATACATAAACACATACATATATATATATTACACTCGTTTTCCAAGTTGACTGTCAGAAACATACGAAACAATTACAAACCTTCAATACCATAAAATGTCCCCATTCGAAGCAACTCATTTTAGAAGATATTTTTGACAACTGCATCTTTTTACTAGTTCTAACTCTGCTATTTGAACGCATTAGGTTACGACAATGATTCTACGATTATAGATTTCATGTGTGTGTTTAGCAAGGAGTCAAGGGCTCACAAGATGTAAACCTATCTTGCTGAGAAATATGGGAATTCACATACTGTCATTACTGAAATCATAAAACTAACTTTTTGTAATCGCCCTAAAACGTAACAAAAAAAAACTATTTTTTTTTTAGCCTAGGGAGTAGGCAGCCCTGAACTCAGCTATATGAAGAAAAACAAATTTTGCATTCGGCTGTAACGATAGCTCTCAGATTTATACGAAGTATATAAAAATTTGAGATAGCACTTTCAGAATTACAGACTCTTTGCCTTTTTTAAAGTTGGGTTTTGGGCTTCCTAGTCTTATTTTTTTTAGGGTAACTTTCGCGTTTTAGTGCAATTTTAAGGAATACGTATACATGGAAATAATTTTTCATACTTATTTTATTATTCGCTTTTGAGTTTTATGATAGATACTTTCGAAACCAATCTTTTTCGGCAGCCTCAAGCACTCTTCGGAACTCCAATATAAAATTGTTCTTCCTTAATAATGTGAAGGAATTGGATGAAACGCGCTTTCTCCTTAGCTTCAAATTGCTTGGTCGAGTACTGTTTGGAGCTAGGGGTCATCGGATCGATCCCTGCTCATGCCATGTGGGCTTTGCGGTGGACAAACACCGTGTGCGTGGGTTTTCTCGAGGTGCTCCCGTTTCCTCCCACTTTCTTAATTCCATCAATTCATCCCATCATCATCCATACGACCTGAACCATAGTTCCATAAGGGCCTTAAAAGAAATTCAAATTCGAGTACTGTTCCAGTTGTATTTACCTTCTTTCACTTTCTTCTATAACCATACTTTCAACACACACACACACACACAAATATATATATCACAGCCATAATCAATCCACTAGTGGATGAGGCCTCTCCCCGAAGGGAGGAGTTGGTCTACTGCCCCCACGCTGACCAGACGGGTTGGGAGAGGAGAGCCGAAGCTCTCACTGTGATCGCCACTGTCTTTTATTCACAGCAGCTCTCCAATTGTCCTCACGATGCTGGGTCAACACCGAAATTTCGGAGCCCCCACCGGGAATCAACCCGGGACCGCTCGCACTGAAGTCGAGCGCGCTACCGACTAGGCTACGCAGGAGCTCATATACAGGGTGATTCAAAAGTCCAGCACCATAGGACCATTTCGTTATGGAGTGCACTAGAGAAGTGGAACAAACAATTTTGTGATAAAAGTTCATATGGAGAATTCAACTAGCGTATTCGGGGAACCACTGGCGTACCGGAAATACATATGAGGGGGGTCAACTTGAAAATTTCAAATGGAAACTGGGGTAACTTTTTACATTTTTTGGAATCAGTATTGAAAACTAAACAACGTTTAGAGGAAAACTTTTTCGATATTTTGTATGGTTTGGGAGCTACAATATCTTATTATTACAGGAATAGTATTACGTCACCAACGCTGTCCATTGGAAATAACTAAAAAACTACTAGGTGTAGAACAGTGAAACAAAAATTTTGATCGCAAAAGTGCATATGGTGAATTCAACTAACGTATTCGGGGAATCAGTGGCGTACCGGAAATACATGTGAGAGGGTCAACTTGAAAATTTCAAACGGAAACTGGGATAACTTTTTACATTTTTGGAATCAGTATTGAAAACAAATCAACCTTTAGAGGAAAACTTTTTCGATATTTTGTATGGTTTGGGAGCTACAATATCTTATTGTTACAGGAATAGTATTACGTCACCAACGCTGTCCATTGGAAATAGGTGTAGAACAGTGAAAACATTAAACCACATACCTGCACAAGATATGTCGCGACAAACCGATCGGAGATCGCTACAAATATAGCTACTTTTCAAATGACAACTTTAAACCTCAAATACTGGGTAAAAACGGAGTTTATTTCCTTCATAGGAGAGGAATTTCATGTATATTGGCTATTACAAATTTGTCTGGAAAAAATATTTTTCAAAACAACAACTGGCATCAGTTTTCCCAGTAAATTGGTATCATTTCCTCAGATTATATACGCCGAAAAAAAAATGAAACATTACAAGAACGCTCAACGTCAAGACGGAGCTCAGAATTAAGTTATAGCATCCCGAAAGTTCACAGATATTTTACTCGAGGAGAAAATTTCAACATTTTCAACAATTTGAACCTCAGAAACAAATAATAAGTAGACCTAACTCTTTATGTATCGCAAAGAGTCCAATTAAGTCATTTTTGCAGTGTGGGGGCCCAAAACGAATAAAAAATCAAACGGTGGATCAGTGGTAGAGCGCTCACTTATGGTGCGTGGGGTCACTGGTTCGATCCCGGCTTGAGGTGGACAAATTGAATTGAATTTATTTTAAGGCCTTTTGGCAACTATGGCTCAGGCCGTATGGATGATAATGGGATGAATTGATGGAATGAAGAAAGTGGGAGGAAACGGGAGATCCCCGAGAAAACCCACGCACACGGTGTTTGTCCACCACAAAGCCCACATGGCATGAGCAGGGATCGATCCGACGACCCCTAGCACCAGAGGTGAGCGCTCTACCAACTGAGCCACCGTGGCCATTTGAGGTGGACAAACATCATGTGCGTGGGTTTTCTCGGGGTTCTCCCGTTTCCTCCCACTTTCTTCACTCCACCAATTCCTTCAACATTCAACCGACATCACCATTTATCCGATCTGAGCCATAGATGCTGAAAGGCTGTAAAATTCAATTCAGACAATAAAAAATCCACATACATTTCCAATTTTTCACACTGTCAAACTATTAGCATCACTGGACGCACTATTATATTATAAACGAAATGCATCGAATCGTAATTTTGCGTTAATTTTAGACTAGAAGCTGCAAGTAATTTTATAAAGGTCTACAATTTCATTCAGAAATAACCTCCTAGTTGACAGAACGTCACTTCATGATGCACGAGGTGGTTACAAACAGTTGTATTCCTACAAAGAGAACTTTAAATTTTTAATTTTCCCTGGCTGAGAATAACTGTAGAAAGGAAGAGATGGGGAAAATAAATTAAGAAGTGGAGAAATTCTGGCATCCCCCTTCAATTCGAACAAAGAGAGAGAGAGTGGTGTGTGTGAGAGAGAGGCAGAGAGAGAGAATTTAAAAAAAAATGAGAGAGAGATAGCAACACATCAGTCTCTGTTTCTATCTTTCTTTCTGATTCCCTCTTCTCTTCATCTCCATTCGCCTTCATCGCGCGAAACCCTTCCATAATTCAATGAGTAAACATGGCGAGAAACATATGTTCCAAACCGGATCGGATGAAAAACCTGAAGTGATTCAGGTTTTCTTCCTACAAAATGTCTGTCAGACAAATCGGAAGCTTGTCGGATAATGTGTAAGCAGCTTTAGTCAGGTTTTTAGTCAACCTCCAGATGGACTGGTCTGACGTGCTAAGCTTAGATATTTTTTCGTCCCACAAGTTACGGTGAAAAGTTGTGATTTTTTTTTTATTAACTTTTGTAACTGATTTGTGTGTGGTGACTTGCGCAAGCGGTTGCGCAATGCAATTATCTCTAAGATATCAGGAGGAAGTTCCTTTGATGTTGTGCGCGGTCTCTGGGAAGGAATTGAATTCAGGCTTTGACTGAATTTCGAATTGCTGACGTCAGGGACGCCCTTTTATAATCGAATCGCGGTATACTTATTGTAGGTTTCGCAGTAGATTTCATCGTGATCACAATGGGGATGTGATTACAGTGAAATAATTGTTTGGTTTCTATTGTCATGAAATACGGTATGTTTCTATACAGCACGTAGTCCAACATATCTGGAGTTTGCCTCACATTATGCGGGTAATGTGTAGGATTGTGCTGACTAAGTACCTGCCACGGTAAGGAAGAAACATAATTGAATCTGTAGTTGGAAGAAGGAAATAAATCCAAAAATCTATTTTGTGAGAAATTAACGAAAACTGTATAACATTTTTAATATTTACTGAAAGGAAACCGTATTTTTACGGAATATTCAGAACGGTCTTCTGTTTCTTATATACTGCTCAGACAGTTTCCAGGTATTGTATTATTTTCTGTAGATTTTTTTTTAAAAAAAGTTAGTGGATCTATTTTCTTCTTTCAACTGATGGAAAAAATGAATGCTCAGTTATAAGTGGCGAGACGTAAGTTTGGAAAAATCGACCATACAAATGAAGAAAAACGCAATAAAATGAATGAATGGTACTTCAAATAAATGATATTTACAAGAAATGTATGCACACTGAACACTAAAGCTATAAGCAAGGAATAAATGCATATTTCTTTCCTTCTACCAACTAACAGAAATTTCGAGTTAGGAATGGGCAAAACAGTGATAAGGATAGTTGCTATACGCAAATAACTGTTAACAGTAGCAGTTTAGAAGAAAACGTATCTAAATAGGAGTTATTTATTCCAGACTGTGAAAAAGCAATGTAAAACACCATTTTAGACTAACTTATTTACTTGTGTCCTGTTATATGAGCAGTAGAGTGATGGACTAAGGTAATTTAGTTCATACTATCACTGTTAGAAAACTATCGTATCATTCGTATGCAATTATCTGAACTTGAACTAGCTGGTGAAGAGGGAACAGTATAGAAAACAATTAAATTAGTTAAGTATAAAGCGTTGGGTACGGCGGGGAGGGGAAAGCGTAATTCAGTTTCATGCTAAATTAGTATAATACTTTAAGCGTAATTATATTCAGGGTGTTTATAAACTACACAGACAAACTTCTGGAGGTGATTTCTCACATCAAAACAAAAAATAATTCCTTTGACAAATTTTGGAAATGCCATCGTTCCGGAGCTACAGGCAGCCGAAAACGTAGGGAAATGAACTTTATAGCTTCATATTGCTATCACCACGAACAGTAGAGCTGATGCGGCATGGTACCGTCAAAGACCTTAAATCTACACGATCAAAAAATGCATATTTCAAAATTTCGCAATGGCCGCGTAAGGGATTTCCCAAAGTAATTAGGAGATTCAGAGAAATTCTCTGAAGTAAAGATGACTTGAAATAAGCATGAACTGAACGGTTTTCCACCAGGAAACAATAATTCGTTTGCGTCAAGTCGATATCTCAAGTAGATTCCATACACCGTAAGATTTTATTAATGCTTGGTTGCATAACAAGCAGGAGTAAGGATTGCATAATTTCAAAGAGCGTTTTATTTATTTATCAAAGAGAATGAATATCATTGCCCAACTGGATGTTATGAATAACGTATATCATCTTTACTTACACAGGAAGTCGTTTAATTCATACTCATTTCGACCTACCTCATCTTCAGAAATATTCCGAAAACCCATACTTACTTTGGGGAATCCCTTGCGTGCTCATTGCGGAATTTTGAAATATGCATTTTCAAATTGAGAAAGTTTAAAGTTTTTGACGATACTATGCCGCATCAGCTTACTGTTCGTGGTGATAAAAATATAAAACTCTAAAGTTAATTTCCCCACGCTTTCGGTAACCTGTAGCTCCGAAACAATGCACGTTTCAGAAATTTGTCAGTGGAACTTTCGTCTTATTTTGATGTGAGAAATCACTTCCAGAGGTTTGTCGGTGTAGCTCACATACACTCTGAATATACACCATTCTCAGACACCGTGGATCTCCATCGAAAGCCTGTGGTCCCCTTCCGAAACGAACTTATAGATACATGCCTGATTAAACGTAAAAAGAGAATGGGAAAACCGGAGCCCGGATCTAGGAGAATTCAAAAGGGTATTTGCTTATATGCACAACCGGTAGGGAGCATTTGGGGTGCGCCTTTTCGATATTAAAGCGTTAGATTTGGCGGGCGGCAGAGGTACAAGACAAACGACTGTGTCCGCTTCAGGCGCAGCATTTCGTAGATGCAGTAAGTGTTAATCTCTATCAGTTTGCCGCCATTTTTTTCTTGGATGTTTTCAATCATGCCAGAATTTTCAGTTTGGGGAGTATAAACCCAAAATTGGGAAGCTGTAAGTAGACTTTTAGGGTCTCTATTTATTTTTACCGTAAAAAAATAATGCTTGAGAACTCTCATTTGATGGGTTCTGGCAGAATCCCTGGACTCTAACCTCGGGGCACTTGTCCCTCTGCCCTTACGAGTGTTTACGGAGACGGACAATCATGACGTCATAGTATTCTCGCCAGCGTAAAGAATCCTGGAGTGAATTACTCCATAACAATAATATCTTGACAGTTTAATATGTTGCGACAGTTTGAAACAATAAATGTTTTCATTGCGTATTAAGAAGAAAAAAATACCTAACCTGACTTTTTCCAACCTGTCTGTGAATTTTATGAAATGCTTAAAGTGCGTATTGTTTTATTCACCTAAAAGGAAGAAAAAAGTATAAGCGCAAAAGCAGAGCTTTTCTCGAAAGCAGAAAGGAAAACTTTAGCTGAACGAGTACCGAACCCGGCACACTGAATCAAGTCCAATGCCGTACCCATTTTTTACTATTTGTTTATTAAATCTGAATTATAGTACAGAATCAAAGTAAACAGAAAAGAATAGACTACAAGAAACATTAAATGAAAATAAAGGTATTATATAAATTAAACAATTGCAATTCAAAATATAACGGATTAAAAAAAACCTTAGATGAACGAGTACCAAACTCGGGACCACTGAATTTGTAATCCAACGCTTTTAGGCCAGTCGAATTAGGATTCTCGTATATGGCGCTCGTGGACATAATTAGTAATGAATTTTTCTCTTCACAGGATTGTTGTAATAGTGGTCCTAATCAACATACTAAAAGTCCTGAATGATTCGCCTTGTGCTAACTCCGCCATCTTGGAAAATGGCGGACGATCACACATCGTCATTCGGTTTTCGGCTAATTTCTCAAAAACGATTAATTTTAGGAAGAAAACGAATCAGACCAATTTGAAAGAGCAGAAAATTTTCTATTAGATCGAGCTTTTACATTTCTCTCAAATGATAAATTGGAGATTTATTCTCTAAATAATATGGCCACATTTCGGATCATGAAATTATCAGTTTGCTAAAAATTGTCACTTTTGCAGGATTATTGAAATGTTTTTGGGATTAATTGATCATTATTCAACTCTTAAAGTAAAGTCCATATTTTTAGAGACCCGAAGGATCATAGCAGACCACTAGGCGTTTTGGTCAGATGGCGAGTGGCGAGAGACAGCACATCGGCTGTCCTCGCAGCTTTTTTGTGACTTTCTTGATCTCAGTTTGTTACTGATTTAAATACAATGTATAATTTGTTATTTTTAGCATACATTGGTAAATAATGGCTTTAGGGAGGAAGGTAGATATTGTTGATATCAACGTACAGATGCTTATCAGAATAATGGAAACACCTGTAGTTGGCAACACGTCAGATGTATGGGTTGGCAGTGGTGTCGTGGCGACCGCAGCGCCGGACTGCTGGTGGTGGTGTGTTAGGTCCGTCTCCATACTACGTCAGGCGTCGTGGAACAGGAGTGTGCAGTGGCTGCAGCAGACGGAGGTAGTGTAAAATGGGAGACCTCTCAGAGTTTCAAAGAGGGCAAATTGTTGGTGCGCGGTTATGTGGAATGAGTGTGACGGCAGTGGCTAGTGTGTTAGGTGTGTCGCCAGGGACAGTGTCGAAGGTGATGACGGCCTACACAACACACGGGAAAACCACATCGGGGAAGCGGAACAGTGGGCGGAAGAAAAGCATCAGTGACAGGGCACGCCGGGTATTAAAGCGCATTGTCACGCGGAACCGTCGTGCCACTGCGGCGCAAGTGACGGAGGAACTCAATCAGCACCTCCCCCAACCTGTTTCGACAATCACAGTCCGCCGCGAATTACATGACATGAACTTACGGGGTCGTGTTGCACGGGCCAAACCTCTTATCAGGGACCAGAACGCTTTAGCACGCCGCAAATGGTGCCGCGACCATGCAACTTGGACCGTTGACGACTGGAAACGTGTGGTATGGTCGGATGAGTCACCATTCACCCTATTCCAAACCACAGGCCATGTTTATGTATGGAGAACGCCCAAAGAAGCGTATGATCTGCAGTCTCTCCGCCCAACTGTGAAACATGGCGGCGGCACGGTGATGCTGTGGGCCGCAATATCATGGTTTTCATTGGGTCCTGTGGTCACACTTCGCGGACGCATCACTGCCAACGATTATGTCGCAATTTTAGGAGACCACTTGCATCCTATGGTCCGGATGTTGTTCCCGGACAATGACGCCATATTCCAGGATGATAATGCACCCATTCACACAGCTGGAGTTGTTGCAGCGTGGTTTGAGGAACATCGGGATGAAGTTCAACACCTCCCCTGGCCCGCCCAATCCCCAGATCTCAACATAATTGAACATCTGTGGTCCATCTTGGAAACACGACTCCGGCGACGATTTCCACCTCCATCCTCTCTCACAGAACTGGCCGATGCCCTGCATGAGGAATGGTGTAATATTCCACTTGCTACCATTCACGACCTCTATGCCTCCATCCCACGTCGCATCAAGGCTGTTCTGAAGGCGAAAGGTGGCCCGACACCATATTAATCTGGTAAGTTGCACTTTCGTTCAGGTGTTTCCATTATTCTGATAAGCATCTGTAGATACTGTTGATGGTCATAATACATTTCATTGCATGGGAGGATTTAAGTGCGTCACGCCTTCAACAGCTGTGAAGAAATGTTCATCCACGGCGAGGTCAAAATCTACATTATCATTAGAAACCCTTGAATATATTCAAAGTATACCAATAATTAATTTTCACATGGTTATAGACGAGGGCTTACGAGCAGTGGTCGTGCAAGATATACACGCTTTTCATCCAACTGAATCAGGTAATCCGATGACTGATTGTAGTGACGTGCTTTGGATGCGTGGTAAGTGGCTAAATACTCCCGGGCTGCCATCTTGGAGTGGTTTTATGGCGAAGATAACGGAACATATACCTTATGAAGTTACCAAAGTCCAATGTCTACCATTTGTGCATATGCCAGTAAGCAATTACGAAACCATAAACAGTGCTCTTCACTACGCTTCCAAAGTGTCCCAAGAAACAAAGCAAAAACATTGTCTTGTGACGTTTGATCAGCCACTATACGCAAGAGCATGCGATATCGTAGCTTCCTCTTCAGATTTATCTAACATCACGGTGCGGGAGGTTTCCATATGTTAATGTCTTTCATGGGCGCCATCGGACACATCATGTCAGGCAGTGGTTTGAAGGAGTTATGGGCCACTGTTTATGTTACAAATTCAATGATAAAATAATGTCTGGTCACCACTACGCACGGGCTGTTCGAGCTCATTTGTTAACACAAAGAGCATTGGCACATACTTTGCTGAACAGCATAGACATTCCCGATGAGATGAAAGTAGAAAGATCAAACATTACCAAAGAAGCTATCAATGGATTAGGTACTTACGAATCCATTAATGGCTCTGCAGTAGTTAAGGATCTTTTAAACAAATTTCAAGATTGCCTTACATAGACAGCTGAAAAAGGACCAACTGAAAAACTTTGGATGCAATACTTCCATATGGTGACTATTCTAAAGAACTTCATAAAGGCAGAAAGGATGAGTGATTGGGAGCTACACTTGATATGTGTTAAACAAATGATGCCGTTCCTTCACGCTGCTGGTCACTTAGCATATGCCAAATCTTGTCAAATGTACTTTCAACATATGAGCATTCTTCATACAAAGTTAACCGAAGCGGAGATGGAAGAATTCATGAGAAGTTTTGCAGTCAGAAGAACATACAAATTGTGGGCTGGACTATGGACCGATATGACTATTGAACAGACGCTTATGAGAACCATGAAAACTATTGGAGGTCTGAGTCGAGGAAGAGGAGTGTCAGAAAGTGTTGTGTCAAAGTGGATACAAGGCTCGCCAGTATCATCTGAGGCGGCTGAAAGCTTCGAGGAATTTTGCAATGTAAGGCTGTTCACAGTGAGCCAACATGTTGATTTCGGTCAAGGAAAAGGACGATCAAGATACGAAGATATTTGTGAGCTGGCTTGAAATATACTGTCCATTTCTGGAACGCAAGGAATTGTTATCCTTAACGACAGGTCAGTGCAGATGACACCATCAACTGCCACAGAAGTGTGGAAATAGGAAAAGCTATAATGAAGAGCTTAGTAGGTCAGAACTTCCAGAACTTGAAATTAAAAAGGAAAGACAAAGTGATTCCATTAAGCTCAATGAACCATAATGCTGTAAGACTTTATGAAAAGTTGTGCCTGTAAATACGAATTTGCTGTTCCAAAAAATCATAAAAACAGTTCACGACGACAACTAACTGAAGAACTGTTTTAAATATGAACTTTCCTCCTTACCACAATCCCTATTTGATGAACGAGGAATGAGAAAATGTGTCAAATCAAGTTTCTTTTCATGTTTCGTCACAATGGATCCACAGACACTGCACCCTAACGAATGTAAATTTGTTGATGGTGGTGGTTTTATACTTCACCGTGTGCTATGGCCTCGTCAAGTTGCATTTCAAGACATTCTTTCTACTTACATTGCTTACATTAAAAATCATTATGGTTTGAACTGCGCTGTGGTGTTTGATGGATATGGTGAAACTACCACAAAAAGTGTGTTCTTGGTAGTTTCGCTCGGAGATACGCCACAAAAACATGCACAGACTACGAGGTGAAGAAGGACACCCAAGTAACAGTTTCACAAGAAATTTTCCTTTCTAACGAAAGAAACAAGTCCAAACTCATTGGTATACTTACAGAATTACAAAATCATTCCATCAGCGCCTTGCAAGCTAAAGACGATGCTGACACACTCATTGTAAACACAGCCATAAACGTGGCAAAATCACAACGAACTGCAATTGTTGGTGAGGACATTGATTTATTAGTTCTTTTAATTTCCTTAACTCCAGATGGGAACGATGTAATCTTCATAAAGCCAGGAAAAGGAAAGGTACCCACTAAAACGTACTCTGCCACGCAACTGAAGGAGAAGCACCCTAACCTCAAAGAACACTTCCTGTTCGCTCATGTGGTAAGTGGTTCTGACACGACTTCAGCATTCTTTCACAAAGGAAAGACCAAGACAATTGCACTACTTAACAAGAGAGAAGACATTCCAGATGCTGTATCTTCAATAATCCTGATGCTACCAGGAATGAGATTTGTGAAGCAGGAGAAATGTTCGTCCTTGGATTATACGGAGTTGACAAATCAGATAAATGTCTTGATGACTACAGGTATAAATGTTTTAACATATGAATTGCAAAAAGGAAAATCGAAATGAAGTTGGATAGTCTTCCTCCGACTTCAGATGCAGCCTCCGTGCACATGTTGAGGGGTTTCCATCAAGTGCAGTTATGGAGAGTGAACCAACTTGATCCAGAAGAATGGGGATGGAAAGCTCATGGAAACGTTCTTCTACCTATCCCAATGACTCAAGCACCGGTACCTGACGAACTAATGAAACTAATTTCATGCTCCTGCATAAAAACTGTGAAGGTCGTTGTTTATGCAAAAAAGCACGGATGATATGCACTGATCTTTTCGCTTTCTGCAGCGGCATGGGATGTAGTAATCAACCTGCAATAGTAATAATGGATGATGAGAATGAAGATGGACATTAGAAAGATGATTACCTTCGTGGATTAGGCCTCCAGGGGACACTACGTAAAAAAACGCTGCCAATTGGCCTTACCTCCCAATATGGTAAATGTGGTGTGGAAATAGGCCTTATATTACAAACGTTATAAGTAATATCTGCGCTTGCGATTTAAAAATAACGAAGCAGAAAACATATCTTTATTAGCAAAGGTGGTTTGACTAAATAAGGAAGGGAACATTTCTCTGCGCTCAAATACTTGAGAAATATTCTACAATTCATCGTTGATAATAAAAAAATCAATTGGAAATGAATAATAGTCAGTTATCCTATAAAAATACAATATTCTGGTAACAGATACAATTTTCGGCTATTTTATAATTTCAAGACAGGAAATCACCATAATTTCTAGAGAACCATGAGTGCTGAAGAAAAATGAGAAAGTTCTATTTAATGGAAAAGTTTTTACTCTTTCAAAATGGTCCACTTCATTTTCTTTCTAAACTTAGCCATTTTTGAGAAATTAGCTAAAAACCGAATGAAGGTGCCTGATCGTCCGCCATTTTTCCAAGATGGCGGCATCAGCACAAGTCGGATCATTCAGGACTTTTAGTATGTTGATGAGGACCACAATTAGAACAATCTTGTGAAGAAACAATTTCATCCCAAGGAAGAAAATCACAAATATATTTCGAGGGGTATCGATGTGCTGACCACACATCACCTCACCAAAAAAGTGCCGTGTGGATGGTGATAGTTCTTTGGGGCTCTGAAGTTAGTGAGTCTAGTTTAATTTAGTTTAAGAGTTGAATAATGATCAATTAATCCCAAAAACATTTCAATAATCTTGCAAAAGTGACAATTTTTAGCAAATTGATAATTTCATAATCCTAAAAGTGGCCATATTTTTTAGAAAATAAATTTACCTTTACCTTTTACGAATTTACCATTTGAGAGAAATGTAAAAGCTCTATCTAATAGAAAATTTTCTGCTCTTTCAAATTAGTCTGATTCGTTTTCTTCCTAAAATTAATCGTTTTTGAGAAATTAGCCGAAAACCGAATGAAGATGTGTGATCGTCAGCCATTTTCCAAGATGGCGGAGTTAGCACAAGGCGGATCATTCAGGACTTTTAGTATATTGATTAGGACCACTATTACAACAATCCTGTGAAGAGAAAAATTCATTACTAATTATGTCCACGAGAGGTACCTAATTTACCCATTACGCCACGAAGCTAACTAGCGACCAGTGCTTTCTGAGAGCTTTTTATATTAGTTCCGCAAACACTTAACAGACGCCACTAATTACGTAGTGTTCACACGTCATGATTGTCCTCTCCGCAAACAATTCTCTGCCCTTTTGTTCCGTTCTTTAGCAGTTCTGTTTGTTTAGAAAAAAAAAGGAAACAATGAGTTTTACCTTTTGCAAACTTCGGAGTGATAGAACTTTAGCTGAAGTAGCAGTGAAAAACTAGCTGCTACGCTATTTTCCCCATCTCTAATTCACACCTGTTTTTCTAGAATTTTCCAAGGTTTTTTGCTTTCTTTGTGCAGTGTATTGATGCGCGATCCCTTCCAGATATCATATCCGGCATAAAGTACTTTTTCAAAATTTTGGCTTTTATTGCCTTCTTCCAACTGCCGATTCAGTTATACATTATTGTACCATTACGATTTGTATTAATACTGCAAAAAATAAGGATGTTTGCTGTTGAAGTCTCCAGCTAATATGATGCTGTTGCCCAGTCTGGCAAGAACACCGAGGTCTGTTGTCACAACACGTTTGGGTGGTGACTGATAAATTCCAACCAGAACTATAGGCTTTTGGTTTGAGAATATTTTTATGGCAGTGTCCTCTAACACTTGAAGAGTAGGTGTAGGGACCAGTAAGTGTTTAATACCTGAACTAACAAGTATCAGGGTACCCTGGCATGTTCCCGCACCTTTCCTGTCGTTTCTGTGGCAAATAAAACCCAGTGTATATAGTTTATATATTTCGGTGATTTTAGTTTCTCCAATGAACGCAATGTCAATTTTCTCGCGTTGCATGTAAAGCAAAAGTTCTGAAATTTTAGCCGATATCCCTCCGCAGTTCCAGGCAGGCATCCTGAGGTTAGCGTTATTATTGTTGTCATGCCCGATGGTAGAGCATTAAGTTTACAAAAAAAAAAAAAAAAAAAAAAAAAATGCATAAAATCTATGAAAATGGGGAGTTTGGTCTGCTGAAACAAAAGATGAAATTCAGCTAAATATTTAGTTTTATTCTTTAGATCAAAATTTATATTTATTTCCTGTAAGACAACAGATAGGCTATCAAAATTAGTAGTAAGATCAGGGGCTGATACTGATACCTAGCGGAAGTTACACTGGGTAGCTTTAGTCGGACTGTTAATTACCAAATTATCATGAATAGGCTTGGATGCCCCTGCCATCGATCTTAACTTCTGCTCATACTCTTCTTCAAGCACACGGGCACGTAATTCGTCCTCTGTCTGAGGACGTGTCGCTCTCGTCTTCATGTTTTGCATCGCGTCGGTTACGTAGGAGTCCCTTCCGTCTTTTCAATGGAGAAGGAGGTGTGGTGGATGGTCCAGGTTCTGGTTCGGGGATAATCTAGGAGCAGGTGGAGAAAGCGGATACGGGTTAATTGGTAGTCTAGGTGGTGGTTTGGGGATCGAGGATTGTCGAGATGGCGGAGGTAGGTTGGATTTCAGTCCGTGACGTCTGTCAGCGTGACTTGCATCACCGTTGGTCTTACGGACTTTGTCTCGAGTGTCGAGGATCTGTCGGTAGACTTTGCAGCCTTTGTAGTTGGCGGGATGACCCACCATCACGCAATTGACACACTTAGGAAGTGTGTCTTTCGTCTTCCTACAGTCCTTAGTTGCGTGCAAGAGCACACTAGACGCAGCGCGGTTTCATATGGCATTTATAGCTCACATGAGACCCCCAGCGCTGGCAGTTATGACATTGAGAAACTACATCTGAGTAGACGTAGTTCTCATAATATACCTTAATTGGGTGGATGAAGTTCACCCTGTCTAATGACTCCTTACATAAAACAGAAGGCAGTCTGACCAGAAACAGAGGCATCGGCACCTTGGTCCCTGAGCTATCTCTCTTTGTCAATTAACTTACAGATACATCATTTTTATTAAGTTCTGCTTTAAGGAAAGTTTCAATTTCTGCGGGAGTTACTTTGTGTGGCAAGCCACGTATTACACGTTTAATCGGTCGTTCAGATTTGTGGCTGGTAATAATACTCTACATCCTTGGAGTTATACAACATTTGAAGAATACCTGTGTATGTGCACTCGTCAAAGGCGGTGACACGGTATCCCCCCCTGCGCCACGCTACAAGAGATGTTGCCGTAGCACTTTGATATCTGCATATAGGCTTTGAGATTCGTTATGTGGATTGGTGGGTAACGTTTGATTTTCTGCAAGGCAGAGGGACGTCCAGTTTCCAGAGAGGATCGGTGATTCACTAATGGGTCAGGGTTATAATTGATACGGCTTAGAAGGGCCGCAGTGTAGGATTTGGGAGAAGGTTGGGAAACCGTAGTAGAACTTCGGATAGGATTGTCGGATTTCCTCAGATGATTGTTTGGTCAGTGGGGGGGGGGGGGGGGTAGGATGGGAAGCAGCGGTCTCCGGTGTGCCAGCAACATCCTGCGACACAGCATCTGGACATTGGGGATCTGTCACCGTCAATGACAAGCTCAAACATAGACTCAGAAGATACATTTCCTGAGAGGGTACCTGTAATGAAATGAACATTAGAATCTGTTTGTACATCTATGCTGTACTGGCTATGGGTTCACAGAAAGGTTTCTGTGAAGGAGAAATAGACATAGATATATCAGCACTGGGATTAAACCCTGTAGAAACACATGGTGTATCTGTCAATTTAATATCAAGCCTACTTCGTCTGCGTCTGAATAGTTTTAACTGCCAGTGTGTACTGCTGTCCTCCATCCCGGTGTCTCATCATCAGCATCTCCACTCACTTGTTTCCGCCTGGTCAGCGAACTGTCCACTAAGGGGCTCTCACACCAAAAGCCAACAAAACTGTTCCCCAGGCGCATAAGCGTTACTGCGTGTGAGGACGGCCCTCTTGGTCACTAGCTACCCTGTGCGGGCATCTCCGCAAATCACATTCACTCACTGAGTACGAGAGAGACACACACACACTGGTGTGAATCAAATCACTCACATACACACTTATTTATTTATTTAAGTTTCAGATACAGCTGGAGTTGCCATTTTACACAGAAACTAAATAACACTGCAACAAACTAAATAACATTACTACAAACTAAATAACATGAAATTAAATTTTAAACGACACATAACACAGCAAGTGATATCAATAACATGATTATAATACACAAGAGGAATAACTCAGATATTGGTATTTAGCGTTCGAAGCAAAGTGTTTTCAGATCCGAAAATATCAATATTTGAATCAAGATTATTGTACATAATTACTAGTATATCGAATAAGGAGCGCTGTAGTATACTTAGCCTAGGGGTGGTACAATGAAGGAGGTTATTATTTCTGGTTATTCGCAAGGGAACACGGAAGCAAAATTTAGTTATCAACTCTCCAGTTCTAAGATTCCCGTTAAATATCTTGTATCATCAAAGATACTTAAGTACATCAAATCTACCAGCTTGCGACGAGAAGAAGAAACGTGGAGACCAACAACGGATAACTCGGGTTTGCTTAAGCTACGTACTGATGATATTCTTCTTTTGACTATAGCAAGAAAAAAGTTCAGAACAGAATCAATATGAGATACATTAAAAATACTAGCCATGTTCCAAATTGGGAGCAATATTCAATTTTAGGGGAAATGAAGGTTTTGTAGAACACACTCAATGAATGAAGATCCTTAATTTCTATAAATCTATAGAGCAGACCAAGTAAGCGCATAGAACTGTTAGTTATAGAAGTCACGTGATCAGGAAACAGAAGTTTTTCGTCAAATACCACTCCAAGGTCCTTTTGAGAACAAGTTTAGCGAGAGGATTATCTTCAATGAACTAGGCAGATGGGATTTGATTCCTCTTTAAAGAAAAGTAAGAAAAGAAAATTTTGAGAGATTTATTTTTTAAGTTCCACGCATTATACCAGTCCAAGAGGTCAGAGATTGAATTTTGGGGATCAGCAACATCCTGTAATGATCTGATTTCTCGAAATAATTTACAGTCGCCAGCAAAAAGAATATTGGTTTTAGATGACGAGAGATAGGATGGGAGATTGTCCATATATAGAAGGAAAAGGAGAGAGCCGAAAACACTACCTTGAGGTACACCAGAGAGAGCGGGAACAAAATTAGAAGATGACCCAGAAAGAACAACACGTTGTTCGCAGTCAGTTAGATAGTTTCGCAATAATGAAAGGAAGTTACCATGGATATTGAATCGGTGAGTTAATTTATAAAGAAGAAGATTAAAATCAATTCTATCGAAAGCCTTACTAAGATCTAGATAGATGACATCAAGCTGTGTGTTATTGGACATGGATTGGGTAGCATCAGAGAGTAACAAGGACGGGTTGGTAAGAGTGGAAGTACCAGCAAGAAAGCCATGTTGAGCAGAGTCTAGATATGGTGAGACAAAATTATAAAGTCTATCTTTGATTATTCTTTCACACATCACAGACAAAACAGATAAAAGAGAAATGGGTCTGTATGAAGAGACAAGGGTCTTATCTTCAGATTTCAGAACGGATACAATATTAGCCTTCTTCCAAGAATAAGGAAATACACCTTCAGCAAAACACCTATTTAAAAGACGAGAAAAAGGTTAAGTCAATTATTCAGCAGCATTACGTAAAAAAAATAGCACTAATGTTATCAGAGCCAGGAGAACGATTTAGAGATAAAGAAGAAAGCAGACATTTTACCTCATCAGATGATGTACTTAATGAAGACAGTGAATGCGAACAGATCGATTGAAGCTGAGGAGGCGGCAAAAGTGGAGATTGAACGCAGAAATTGTTAGAGAAGTATTCATTCAATAGATGTACCCTCTTTTCACCAGCAGCTATAGCCGAATCATGAATTAACTCTGTCGGAACACATGATTGACACCTTCTAGAGTTTATGAGACCAAAATCTCTTAGGATTGGTAGATATTTCAGATGTTACCTCGCTAATATAATTTTGACACTTTGCCCTAAGCAATTTCTTGGAGTAGCGCCTGATCTGAGAGAAAGAGCTATAAGTATGTGCATTAGGATGTTGCTTCAAAGCTCCCATGCAAGTTTTTTTTTTTTTCAAACCAGACCGCGCTTTTGCATCAAACCAGGGAGGATATTTAGAGGATCGGAATTTCTTTGCAGGCACAAGGAAGTCTTTACAGGTAGCATGAATTACATCCGAAAACAAATCAATCGCTTCATTCACAGTTAAGTTTTCAAGTATACACCATGGGAAAAGTGAAATAACGCGGTTTATTCGACTGCTTCACACCTCACGTATCACTAAGGGGCCCAGATAGGGTTGCCACCTGTCCCGTATTTTTGGTAAAAATTACGCGTCCCGTATTGTGTGTAGTAAATTCCCACACACATTTTCAACATATCAATAATTTTAACAACTAAACCGTGATCGCTTATTTTCCAACTGTTTACCATGCAGACTGACGAGTAGACTCTGTCCAGATCCCCAGGCCCCAACATGACAGCGTATAATACTCGTGCCTCCTGTTTGCTCTAGTTGTTAACTGATAGTAACACAAACTGTCTAGATACTGTTAAAAACGCGACAAGAGTGAAAATAATAATATAAATGCAATTTTTATCCTTACGTTTCTGTAATTAACGATTTTAATTAAGTAAAAATTAAAAGTATCCTATTTTCATGTTAAATTTACATAAAAACATGAACAGAACCATGTTTCTTACGAATATGTTTTGGTTGCAAGGTTTTCAGTATATTGTCTCATAACTGGGAAATATTCAGTAAAGTCAGTATTGCTGCTGGGAGACTTTTCCTCACTATTAACACTTGACGCTTCTGCCACAGAGATGACAGAACGTGATCAGATGTAACTAATGAGTCGGAAGAACACATCCTTCAATGCGTTGTTTCGCGACGCTTAAATATACTTGTTCCGTGCTTCTTTAGACGCCTGTTCTACGGGCAGCAAGGCGGCTTCTAGAATAAAAGCAAGTTGGTACTACGCTGAGGGGCATGTAGTACCATGGATACATAATTGGAAGACATTCTCTGCCAACTTCTCAAATTTGTGGTATGGACAGTAAGACCTGTGCCAATTTCGAATCCACAGGATAGAGTGTGCAGAAGTATGGCACAACTTGAAATTAGGTCTTGGTCAATGCTTGTGATAATGGTGAAAATTCGTTATATTGAAGAAGAAACCTTCTCATTTAGTTACCGTAATTAGTATTTCCGCTGCCTACAGGACTTGGTTGATCCACTGCTAAGTCCAACTGCTGCTGAAACTCATTTTTTTTGCCCCCTCCTGTCTTCTTGTCTGTCACTTTAACATCTATCCGGTATGAGTCACTCAAAAAATAGAATCCACACGTTTAGGATTGATAGGTCAAAGTGATTGTGGATTTCTTCTACAATGAACTCATTTCTTTCAGACTGGCACTGTAGACATTAGCCTATAGCCTATGTGTTGATTTGGTACATATCAGGACGTTGTAAACTTTGCCATCTATCATGATCAGATGGTCACTTTCAATTCTGACAAATGCCTATTTCCTTCTCATCCAGTTTAATGGTTATTGGTCTGAGCTTTTTGTTCTATATCTTCGCACATGCCTGAAGGTTACTTCTGGCGTCTTTTTGAATTTCAATCATATGGGTCTGCAGAAACGGGTAGATGTTGTCTCTTTCTACATTAATAATATTGTGATCCAAAAACAGTGTGCACACCATATTGTTTTCGAAAAAAAAAATATATATATATATGCATGGACATTTCATTTATAAATATATTTTTCAACAAACGGGCAAAGATAAGTAGTTCTTTTGTTTTTATATATTCGTGTATGAGAAGCATGAAAGTACTACAATATGACGATATTTCGGGCGGCACGCCGTGGCACCTTTTATTAGATTCATCATAAAATAAAATTAAACTTTCAACAAATTCTTCGCCTTCGCCTACCTTCACTAAAAACTGCATTACGCCACTGACACGTAGCACATGATATATCTGTGTCATTACGAAGACTAGAAACTTAATCAAACACATAAAATACGAGTCGAAAAACAGCCCACCCTGGGAAAATTGTATAAAATAAAACTAATAAAAACTTGCAATTTCATTACACCACAATACGCACTATCATTTTCACTATTAATGTGTTGCTACGAGAAGGATCACAACTCAGTTGGTTTTTGGATGGTCTGATTCTTCTTTATAAATACGGAGGCAGTTACAGATTTTTTTTTTAAACTGCAAAAAATGAATTTTGTTGCGATATTAAGGGATTCTGGACAACGGAGCTGTGCCTAAAAAATTAAAATATCCATTTCCGCCCGCCAGCGATTTTAGAGTGTAAACAGGAGGTTTCAAATTGTGTGGGTAATCAGATAGTAGTAGAGAGGGTAATTAGTTTCTTTCATTTTATGTTATTTCAGATTTTTCCCGTATTTTTTTGTATTATCACGTATTTTATGCCGAGTGTCCCGTAATTCATTCATCAAAAGGTGGCAACCCTAGGCCTAAACCAACTTAATGTTCCTTTCTTAGATTATGTTTCCCCTTTAGTCACTTGCTAACAGACCTTTGAGTAGTCACTTACACTTTACTGGGGTGACACAGAACCTGACCAACATAGCTTACGGTGAGTACGTATCGAAACTTGGCAAATGAGTACCTCATGCGTTAAGGCCTCAGCAGAAGCAGCAGCGAGTTGACATATGCAATTCCCTGCTCACCCATCACAGATGTGAGACATTGCTACACAGAATGGTGACAGGAGATGAAAAGTGGATCCTCTACGATAACATTACACGCAAAAGGCAGTGGGTACCTCAAGGAGGGGGGGGGGGCAGAAAAGGTTTCAAAAAAGGATTTCCATCCCTGCAAAGTGACGTTGAGTGTTTGGTGGGATCATCAATTTTGAGTTCTTGCCACGTAACCAGACCATCAATACAGATGTTACTATCAGCAGCTTAAACAACTACAGACTGCACTGTTGGAGAAATGTCCTGCTCTGGTAAATCGCAAAGGTGTTGTCATCCACGGTGATAACGCGCACCCACACGTGCAAGAAGAATCTGTGCTAAGATCGAGGAATATGGCTGAGAGAAACTCCCCGACCCGACGTTTTCACCAGATCTTGCACTTACAGACTACTGTCATTTTCGCAGCCTACGACACCACCTTTCCTGAAAAACACTGCAAAGTGAGGATGACGTGCGACGAATAGTGACCCAGTTTTTTTCCTCCAAAACAGGTGACTTCTTTCAGCGGGCATTCAACAACTGGTTGACAGGTGGCAGAGTGTTGTCGAGTCCGATGGAGACTATTTTCCTGACTAACGGTAGCGTTCCAGGTAAGTTAACGTTCTTTTCCTCAAATTTCAAAAATACATTACTTATGGGACAAGCTCATACTTTTCACGACAATTCTTTAGGAAGAAAAACAAGTCTAGCCATGGACCCATTAGATAACCTACTGTCTTTTGCAAGATATTCTCCGAACCACTACATTCAATAATCCTACGAATTTACACCCGTAACTAACATTTTAAATACTAAATATATTATTCCCAACTTGCAGCACTGACACGGAGAAGCAGAGAAGTGACACCACCTAAGTCCTCACATGTTGTACATCAACTCAAAGGTCTCGTTGGGTATAGTATAATTCCAAAATATCTGATTGCCCAAACATATCTAGTACGAGCTATGGCCGCTAGAGGGCCAGGAGGTTTGTAAGCTCCAGAGAGCCTGCATTCTAAATCCAGACTCTCTAGTAGGCTCTATTTCATGACCTGCTCTATCTATGATCACCGTTCTTGATTCTATGTATTCCTCGTAGTCGAGTAAATCATATGTATCAAAAGAGCAAGTGGCGTCTTCTTTAAAGAGAAGTCCAGGTACGAAAAGCCTTTAATACTACAAGTGTTCATTGCGCACACAATTGTATGTTGCAGAAAGGTTGCATAATGAGACAAGTTCTGTGAAGAAGGCAAAGTTTAATTAATGAACGTGATAAAGTAAAAAAAAAAAAAAATGAAAAGAGGTAGAGAACAATATTAACATATTTGAAACGGCACGACGACTAAGGTGGGCAGGCCATGTAGGTCGGATGGGGGAAAACGAAGATTATATTCTTTCCTGATTGGAAGGCCGGATGGAAGGAGGCCATTGGGAAGACCGAGACGTCGTTGGGAGGACAATATTAGAAGAGATCTTCGAGAAGTAGGTGTTCGTGACGGAAACTGGCTTGATATTGCCCAGGATAGAATCCAATGGCGAACGTTTGTTACTACGGCGATGAACTTGAGAGTTCCATAAGCCATAGAGTGAGTGAGTTAGAAACGTAATATGGGAGCATTATTCATTCTCTAATTTTGAGCAATGAGAATTGCGGTGATGAAAAAAGCAAATATCTTTTACAGATTGAAAATGAGGGCTATCTATAGGTTGGCCAAAATACTCTGGATTTTCTGATCTGTATGAAAACACCTGCTTTTGAAGAGCACTCAAATCTTACTTGCCTTGTAAAGCTTAAATAACCTAACTATGAGACATTTCTAATATGTGTTTTTCAAATGTGTGTAATATGTGTTATATGTTTTAATATGTGCAGTCAATGTGTTTTTCCAGTGACTTTTCGTATCTGGAGTTCTCTTTATACGTGGCACTAATTGTGCTTTTGATACATTATGATTCACTAGATTACAAGGAATACATAGCATCAAGAACGGTGATCATAAGTAGAGCAGCACATCAGATAGAGCCTAAAAACCTTCTGGCCCTCTAGTGACGATAACTCGTACTAGATATATTTGGGAAATCTAACAATTCCGAATCTCAATGAGATCTTTCAATTGATGTAAACTATTGGGGGGGGGGGGTTATTAGGTGGTGTCACTTCCCTACACTTTTCCTTGTAAGTTCTGTGATTTACATACGATGTTTACCATCAACGGGAAATGCTAAATATCCAACAAACCGACGTAGCGACCATGTATATAAATAAATAAATAAATCACAGCCATATTCAATCCACTAGTGGATGACGCCTCTCCCCGCAGGGAGGAGTTCGTCTACTGCTCCCACGTTGACCAGACGGATGGTAAGGTTACGGACCGACAAACTTCGGGAGGTGATAGTACAGTGAAATATTAAGAAAAAAGGCCGAGGAAACGGAGAGGGAGGGGAATTCCGAGGCGTTACGGAGCTACAACCTGCCGAAAGCGTGGGAAAATGAACTTCAGAGAGGATTATTGCGAAGACGAAAAATCGGAGAGTAGGCGGTTGAGAGTAAATTAGAGGAAGTCACACCTGGGCTATCCAAAATTGCATATTGGAAAATGCTACAAGCAGGGCGCAAGAGATTCCCGAAAGGAAGTAGGGGATTCCCAGAAAGTCTTCCAAGTAAAGATGGGTCGAAAGGACCACAAATGGGATGAGTTGCTAACAGGTAACAATAATTCATTGCCGGCGCATCGATATATCAACGAGAATTAATGTTATGACCATTTTTATAAAATAATGCGTGGTTGCATATCAGACAGGTGTGATAATTAAAGACAGTCAACGAGCGTTTGGCTTATTTATTAGCAATGAGAGAGACTAGGAGTATCCAGTCGGATGGTGGTGAGTACGCATCTCAACAGCTACAGTGTAGTAAAAAAGACGTCCTCGTTGGTCGAGTGGTCAGTGCTATCAGGCGTCCGTGATGCCACAGCAGTCTTGCATTGAAGCCCGCTTGGAAAAGAATCAGGTGTATGATTAAAGCGTAACAGCATGCAAAGATGGAGGGTATTAGTTAATGAAGAGATACGTTCGGCTGGTTAGTAGAAAGAACGCAATGTAATACAGCAGCCAAAGAAGGATGACATGGAAGAGAGAAAACAAGTACGCGTGTGTACTAGACATTAGTTGTCAACCGATGCAAGGCAAAAAGTAGCAAGTTTTCCATACGATGTCACAAGGTTAAATAGTTCAATCTGTCTATTCTACAGTCTACACTAGAAAAAAATGCGTTAACGGGCATGACGAATTCTAGCTGCGTCGTAAACGTCCGGGAGTAACTTTGTAGCTGGAGTTGTGGCCATTGCCGTCCGCAGCAATGGGAGAATGTAGTGAGTGTATGTAGCAATGCGTAGCTCAGTATGTTGTTGGAAGAAACGGTTGGCAATATCATACAAAAAGAAGTTAGGGGTGTTGGAATGCATTGACGATCACAATGACTCGGACTGACCGAGAAGTTAGTTAGTGTGCATGCTTCGTGTCCCGGTCACGAGTTCAACTTCTGTCCGGGTCTCCTGAAAGCAGTCGTTCGGAGCCAACTTGACCACATATTGCAGGTCTCGTCCTTACATACGCACCAGCTCGTTTATAACTCGTATACCAATTCAATCAAGCACGAGACCCCAGGAGTGAATAGTATTTGGTCTGTTTCGCGTTGGAGCGGATTTCAGGACCTACACAGAAATGTGGATGGGTATAGGATATTCTAGTACATAAACTACGTATACATGAATCAATCTAATGCATAATCAGGGGAGAGGAGGGTAGCGACCACAGTCTTTAATTACGGGCTAGGTGACGAGACGGTCATTTGGCACTGGCACTCCATCACATACAAATAACGCCTTAATGACAAATTCTGCATTTTCAACAATAATCTGACCCTCTCCGTTCACAGTCGTGCAACGGACCGAGTCGTAATCGAATTCGCCCCCTTGACCAAAATACCATTGGTACGTGATACAGGCTAACGAGCGTCAATACTCATACACTGGAGAATACACAATACAGCGTTCGTACAAACTAGCACGCAAAACATCCAATGTCCCATAGTCGGGTTCCAAATCAGAGTTGCTAGAATGTACAAATAACTTTTTTTGAGTATTCTACTATATGCACATGTTCGTACGTTCCGACCCAGCTCGGATTCATCACTCTCTTGCACACATTTTGTTTGCTTGTGTAGAATAGACAGATTGAACTATTTAACCTTGTGACATCGTATGGAAAACTTGCTACTTTTTGCCTTGCATCGGTTGACAACTAATGTCTAGTACACACGCGTACTTGTTTTCTCTCTTCCATGTCATCCTTCTTTGGCTGCTGTATTACATTGCGTTCTTTCTACTAACCAGCCGAACGTATCTCTTCATTAACTAATACCCTCCATCTTTGCATGCTGTTACGCTTTAATCATACACCTGATTCTTTTCCAAGCGGGCTTCAATGCAAGACTGCTGTGGCATCACGGACGCCTGATAGCACTGACCACTCGACCAACGAGGACGTCTTTTTTACTACACTGTAGCTGTTGAGATGCGTACTCACCACCATCCGACTGGATACTCCTAGTCTCTCTCATTGCTAATAAATAAGCCAAACGCTCGTTGACTGTCTTTAATTATCACACCTGTCTGATATGCAACCACGCATTATTTTATAAAAATGGTCATAACATTAATTCTCGTTGATATATCGATGCGCCGGCAATGAATTATTGTTACCTGTTAGCAACTCATCCCATTTGTGGTCCTTTCGACCCATCTTTACTTGGAAGACTTTCTGGGAATCCCCTACTTCCTTTGGGGAATCTCTTGCGCCCTGCTTGTAGCATTTTCCAATATGCAATTTTGGATAGCCCAGGTGTGACTTCCTCTAATTTACTCTCAACCGCCTACTCTCCGATTTTTCGTCTTCGCAATAATCCTCTCTGAAGTTCATTTTCCCACGCTTTCGGCAGGTTGTAGCTCCGTAACGCCTCGGAATTCCCCTCCCTCTCCGTTTCCTCGGCCTTTTTTCTTAATATTTCACTGTACTATCACCTCCCGAAGTTTGTCGGTCCGTAACCTTATCATATATATAAAACTTTATACCGAGTTTGCGACACAGTCAACAACATACTTTAGCATCTAATATCTAGCATATAGATAGAATTTACTTCTAAAAGTACATAGATACATGCATTTAGTACTACTTTAATATACCATCTCCCGTTTGTTCAGAAATATTTATTTTATTTATCATCATAAAAAGTAGATTTTTAACTCTCAGTCTGACTCCTGAATCTCGAAAACTAAGCGAAATTTTACCCAAGTTTATATGAACTTCATGGTTTGTTCTAAGGAACTCAGCATCTTACTCCATTTTTTAACCATCCTGTATGAAATGTCTAGGTATAAAGTGTACCCAAACCGCAGTAAAGCATATGAAAAACAAAACAATTCGGAAACTGATATGAAAAGAAAAATGCAATGCTACGCGTACTTAAAGTTAACTCTTCACATGCGAGTAATAAATACCATTATAGGCGCTTAATACGAATATGCCACGTTAGACTCTTTATATGATTGCGATATACACTCTCGCACAGAAATTCGTGGGATAGGTAGCTACTATTGTGTAGAATCTTACCGAGCGGTCATAGCTCAGCGCTAGAGCGTTGACATTGCATTCGGGAGTCCTGGGTTCAATCCCAGCGGCCAATCATCCTGACTGAAGTTTTTCAAAAAACTTTGGTAAACTTGATGTTTATATGGGCCAGTTTAGTAACTTTGGACTTCGGCCCGTCACGATTTGCCTTTAGCTGTTAAGTGTTAAAATCCACACCCATGCCCCTGCCGGGACTCGAACCCGGGACCGTTGAGTCGATAGCCTACCGCCGCAGACCGCTCGACCACCCGGCCGGCTGAAGTTTTTCAAGTGTTTTTCCTCAGTCACCCCGGAGAACGAGCGAGCGAGAGAGAGAATGAATTTCAAGTCACTTGTAACAACTTTTGGTCTGAAGAACTAAGAAGAGCAGCTATTAGAAATGGATTTTACTACATAAAATACAGCAGTATTGCTGGCTTTAAATCACCCAACACATCCATTTCCCCTGCCTCTACCGGCAGTCTGGCACAAACACAAACTAATATTATTCATGCAAGTGTTTACTTCTTCTGATGTCCAACTCGCATCCAACTTATTTGATTCACCAACCAGAATGTTTTCAACAGAGAGCTGAAACCACAATTACAGCAATAATATATTACAATTTCATTATTTCTGCAGTAGTTGCTTTATAAGCAACATATAATTAACTAGTTGGGACATTTGTACCCTCAAACAAGCTTTCATTATTTTAACGACCTTAACTGGCATAATGTAAAAGGACTTCTAAAACACAAAGGGTCAACAAAATTAGATTGTTACATTTGTTTATGGTAGCACTCCATAAATGCTTCCTCAACACGCAGCGATGGAACATATGAAAAGCACACAACAAGTTAGTTAACAATTTATTCGACAATTTACTAAAAGCAGCCAGGTGCAAGATTCTGCTTTGCCTTACATTATGATAGCATAATTGGACAGAAAGGTTCTTGAAACAATTCCAACAGTTTGATGAATACAGCAACGTAACAGTTTGATGAATGACAGTAACGTACCTAACTAATATAAATAAATGTCTGTTATCTTCGAGACTTGTACTTACTCTCTTCTGACTCCACACAATCGATTATTTAAAAAAAAAAAAATGAATTTCATACTCAAATTTAAAAACGAAGAAAACAAATTGTGGATGATCATTCACATATACTCTATGTATAGTCACCGATATAGTCAGATACATGTTCGAAAATATTTGTTTTGAAAACGATTATTTGATAATTAGAACTGAATTACTTATCTGTTAGTCATTAAATCAAAAAAGAAATTAAGCTCACAGACCAAAAAAACTCATTACACACTTTTCTACATCTTTCGGATTATCATTGTTTTAAAAATACTAGGCTAACGACTAGGCCAAGGGGGTGGTCATATATATATATATATATATATAAATCGGTCTGAGCCAAACTTGCCTAACGACCTTAAATAAAATTCACAAAACAAAGAGAGAGAAAAAGATTGTGTGTGCAAATCGAATGAAGGCCTGTTGCGCAATCATTTTTAACCAGTGACCACCACGGCATTTGCAAGCAATACGTTGGGAAAAGTTAAGCGTAATATTAAAGATTACATTTCTTACCTTAGGATTCAAATCTCTCTACAATTGATAATGACAGTTCAATATAATGTATTTTCCTTGAATCTGTATGAAATTCATACTAAATTAACTGCTCAGTACTTAAAAATAAATCATACTAAGTTTCTGTTTAACATACCAGATCGTATCTTCCTTATAACGCTACAGAAATTATTATTTAAGGTACACTTGATATATCGAACAGGAACAACTGGCAACATTGATTAAGTTATGTCTTTCAGAAAACAATGAGACGCAATACCTCTAATCTTCCCAATTATCCCGATTAAGGATGTCCAACGTCACGTCACGTTTGAAAAGGTCTGGGGCTTCGTACAAGATCGAATATTCAATATGAATGAAGCTTTAGGAGGTACGAGTTTAACCAGCAAATAGAAATCGCTATTGTTACTGCTCCAATTTCCTCTGCTCTGTCAATTTTGATTACTGTTCTATTAATCTACATTAAAATTTCACCTAAGTTCGGGAGCAATGAAAAAAAGAGAGACAGTTTAAAAATAAAGGACGCTAATACGAGGGCTGATCAACAAAGACTGAGACTGATTTTTTTACACATGTGTTTATTACTCAAACTCTATGTTCACATGATTTTTTTTTTAAGTTCTCCCCTCCTGAGTGAATGCACTTTTTATAACGTTCCTGCCATTCCTGGAACACGTGATGCAGGTCATTTTTTTATATGTCCTTCAGAATCGCCTTACACTTCTTCACCACTGCTTCAGAGTTCTCAAAGTGAGTACCGCGGAGCTTTGCCTTCAGAGATGGAAACAAAAAAATCGCACGGAGCGAGATCGGGACTGTAAGGTGGATGTGGTACACAAGTGATGTTGAATCTAGCTAATTATTCCATGACTGGAAATGCGACGTGAGGTCGTGCGTTGTCATGATGAAGTCTTCAACCATTTTGATTAAGTTCAGGTCGCTTCTTCAGAATGTGCTTCCTCAGTGTGGCCAAAACGGAAGTGTAGTATGCCCCTGTAACAGTAGTGTGAGGGGGAACTACATGCTGGTAAATAATTCCTCTACAATCAAAAAACGTGATTACCATAACCTTTTCTGCAGATGGAACAACTTTCGCCTTTTTTGGTGTAACCAACTTTCATCTCCAGTGATAATTGACTGAAGAAACTCATTTCCTCCCTCAGCAAAGGAGCGCAGCACCTCACGGGAAGTCTCAACTCGCACAGCCTTTTGTTCCGGAGTCAACAGTCGTGGTGCCCAACGGGCACAAACACGGGACATATGAAGGTGATCGTGCATTATTGAAAAAACACTACCATATGAAATTCGCAACACTTCACTTAGTTTACGTAATGTTATCCTTCGATCCTCACGGACAATCACAGCACACAGCAGCAGTATTGATGTTTGTTTCTGCCACAGAAGGCCGAAACACCAGGTCCACCTTGCTTAACGCATGAAACTCCTTGAATTCTTTGAACCACCGAAACACTGTTGCTCGAGGTAATGCACTTTCACCGTAAGCTTGCTTGAGCTTTTCGTATGTTTCAGAAGCTGTATGTTCAAGCGAAAACAAAACTTTATTGCTCCATACTGTTCTTCTCGTGTAACCTCCATTGTATGCATATACACAGCACGTTGTGAGGCGAAATGGAAGCAGTGTCTAAAACACATCGGATTACTCCCAACCTACCGATACGACAATGCTGCCACCAAGTGAGAGTATACATGAAACACAACTCTTTCAACTATCAAACGTGCCGGCATTCGGCAACTGCGGTACAACAATCAGTCTCAGTCTTTGTTGATCAGCCCTCGTAGAAATATAATTGGAACTAGAAAAATAAAGCAGTAGTTGAATCACTTTTAGAGTGATATATTAACGTGACACTATAAGAGGATTTAGAGCTTTTGCAAGTGTGTCAAATAAGCAACATGAAACATTACAATATATATATATATACAAAATGTTCACCAAAGTTATTTTGAATCGTATTGAACGAGACTTGGATTTTAATCAGGGAAGGGAACAAGCCGGATTTCGTCGTGGATTTAGCACAATGGACCACATACAAACATTGAATGAAGTTATGGAAAGGACTAATGAATATGAACTTCCATTATGTTTGGGATTCATAGATTTTGAAAAGGCTTTCGATTCGGTCTCCTTGTCAGAAGTACTTAAATCACTTGAACATCAAGGCATCGAAAGTGCATACATCAAGTTACTGCGAAACATTTACTCGACTGCCACTTCTGTCATTAGGCTGCATCAAGACAGTGAAAAATTTAAAGTTGGAAAAGGGGTAAGGCAAGGAGATTCAATTTCTCCGAAACTGTTTTGTGCGGTCCTGGAGAGAGTGTTCCAGAATTTAAACTGGGATGAAGTTGGAATTAAAATTAATGGCGAATATCTTCATCATTTACGGTTCGCTGATGATATAGTCCTGTTTGCTTCAAGTGCAGAAGAACTACAAACCAGAATGGAAGAACTGAGTAACGAGAGTTCGAAAATAGGCCTTAAAATGAACTTAAGTAAAACAAAAGTAATGTACAATCAACATGCTGCAAAGAAGGAAGTGAAGATTAACGGAGAGACAATAGGCATAGTTGATGAGTATGTTTACCTAGGCCAGCTTAAAACATCGAATGCAAAGTTGACTGATGAAATAAATAGAAGATGTAAAATGGCGTGGAGTTCTTTTGGAAGACTACACTTTATTTTCAAAAGCAAACTTCCAATGTGTCTGAAGCGTAAAGTTTATAATCAATGTGTCTTACCTGTAATGATGTACGGGTGCGAAACTTGGACATTGAATGCGCAAACGACTCAAAGATTGAGAGTCACACAAAGAGCAATGGAGAGGTGCATGCTAGGAATAACCAGGAGGGACAGGAAGAGAAATGAATGGATTCGCGCACAAACAAAGGTAGAGGATGTAATCAAGACTGCGAAGAAGATGAAGTGGAGATGGGCCGGTCACATAGCTAGACGAACAGATGGAAGGTGGACGACAAATGTACTACAGTGGATTCCTAGAGAAAAGAAACGACCGAGACGACGTCCAAATGTAAGATGGGTAGATGAAATCAAGCGTTTTTCAGGAGCTACATGGATGAGGATA
>JAGDQP010001075.1:0-68608 GCA_022664845.1 Lepisma saccharinum
AATATTTCATTGACAAAAGAAGATGAAAACGGGGGTTCTCTGCCATATTTGGATATTTTAGTAGAAAAGGAAGAAGGAAGATTCAATACAAGGGTTTACAGAAAACCAACAGCAGGTGATGAGTATATTCATAAAAACTCGGGACACCCAGCACAGATGAAGCAAAACGTGTGGAAAAACATGTTCTTAAGGGCCATGAAACTTTGCAACGGCGAAGAAGCATTAAAGACGGAGGTAAGGCAGATAATTGACACGGGCGAGAAGAATGGATACACAAAGGCGGAAATGATTGTATTGTGGAAAAAAGTGAGATCAAAAACCAAATTCAAAATAAATTTGCAACCAACGATTGAACAAAAACCTACGGAGGTTAGAATAGGGATACCAGGCTTCAGAGGTACATCCAAAAAACTACAAAGGCTATATAAAAGGTTCGGGGTACAAGGGATTTTGAAACCAAACATGAAATTACACAATATTTTCAATGAACACAAAAGGGTAATAGAAAAGGCAGAAACAGACGGCATATACGAAATTGAATGCTCTTATCAGAAATCTTATATTGGTCAGACTAAAAGAAAAATCAAAACAAGGGTAAAAGAACCCCAAAGATACATAGCAAAACAAACGGATAGCTCAGAATTGTCACAACATGTAATAGAGGAAGGGCATCATATCGTGGGATACAAAAAAGTCAAAACAGTGAGAACACAGAAAGAACGAGACATTTGGGAAGCAGCTTTCATCATTAAAAGGGGAGACAAATTAATAAACAAGAGATCTGGAAACTTAAGGGAACAATGGGGAAAATTGTTACGAAGGGAACGGGTAATTAGAAATCAGTAACTGGCAACACTGTTAAACCACTGTATTGTATATAAATGTATATGTTTAGTCATTGTAGATAGTGCAGATCACAGCTGAGGAAGCTCCAGCGAGTGGGGCGAAATATTCTGGAAAATAAATATTTTTCTATTAACGGGTTTTTTTTATTAAAGTATTGAGAAAGTTAAGATGAACACCGTAAATTTTAGGAACTTTATAAAGTTAATAATAACTTCAGGATTGTATGTAGACACTTTTGGGACATTATTCTGTCCCAAAAGTGTCTGCACACAATCCTGAAGTTACTAGTAGGATTTCTTTAAAAGTAATTGTACCCATTATTGAAGTACGAAACGAACTTTGGTCTGTGAAAGTTAAATTTTGTTTACTTGCTCTGAATTTTAAATAACTGACGTGAAACGAAAAAGGGGGGAAAACCCCCTTGGATTGAGCCTTATGAAAATAGTACTGTACAGTAAATTTTGAGGAAGTCCTACCGAAATACTTAGTAATTTCCCTGGTGTTCGGTACCGGTACCGAATTACCAATAATTATGGATATGGTTAAAGTGTCCGGGGTTGGCTTCTCAAAAATATGTTAAGCCTATACAGTGTAACTCGTTTATAACGACATCTCGCCAATAGCGTCATGTTTTCTCTAATACCATCATATTCCTAATAAGGAATGTGTTTTTTGATCTCGTTTAAACCGACAAATATATAAATATGCGTCAACCTCGCATTTAACGCCATTTTAAACCTCAGTTTAGAGTACGGTTTTCCAAGAACCTGTTTGTCTCGCCTCTTCGGGATTATTTCCTTCGAGATTCCTGATCTAAAGGACAAATCGCTTCTGTCATAAATCATCATTTCCGACCCACTTTTCAGCTGCGGAAGAAAGAAAAATCATATTGCCAAACCTGTTTGTCTCGGCTTTTCTCTGGTTTACAGACCATTCATTCTTATTTTTAAATAGCACCGTTAGGTTTCACTATGAGTACCTGGGTGTGTGAGAGAGAGGTTAGCTGGAAACAAAGACCGAGGGCACGTATGCCGCTAATGAGAGGTCCGCAGTAGGTTAAGGATAAGGAATAGTGCTTTTCAAAACTTTTGCCGCCTGGGTGTCCCAAGTTTACTTGCCCTCCACCTTCTGTCAATGACCTTCCGAAACTGTTACACGGAAGCTCCAGGTACCATTGTTGCCCTCGGACTAGTTAAATGTAGAACATAGCTAGAAAAAAGAAAAGCTTTAATTTCGAAACAAACAGTTGAAGTCATACTTGAAATTCAGAATGGAAGGCGAAAAGCTGATTTTTGTCTTGAATTTAGTCAAATTAATTTTACTGTTCCGTGGAATTTAATACATTACTCTATTTTACGTTATGTCATCTTTTATCACATTACACGGCTGAACTTTATTGTACTTTATGTTGTATATCGACTTTGCACTGTTAATGTCAGGTTTTCAAGTGAATAGAATGTAAATTAGGCCTAATAAAGCTGGTTCTGCATCATTTTGCATCTTACTAGACTGATAGCGTAAAACTCGGTTACAACAACACTCGGTTATAACGACATTATTTTTTAGGCCCCTTCGATGTCATTATAACCGAGTTCTACTGTACAAGGATGCTAATTCAGGGATCATGACAGTAACAGTTTTAATTAATTCTCCCAATTAGGTACTTTTGTTATACGGGATAGAGTGTACATCAAATATAATTTCTCTCATATTTGGGTTGCATATAATGAACAGCCTGACGTCAAATCAAAACGTGATATCCTTGCACTCACATCACGCCCTGGTTTTATATCACATTCTGCAGTTTACGCATCCGCAATAAGGAAAATAACAACGTTTCAAGCAAACTCAACCAGCATACACAGTAAAAAAATATCTCTGTGTTAATTCAACACTTTTGGGTGTCCCAGCGTGACCACCACTTTTTTGTGTTAAACTAACACAACACAGGGTGTTGATTTCGATACAAGCAGCGCTGTACGGCTGCAGCGAGATTTCAACATATGTTTCTGAGTTAAAAATTCAGCGCCTTCCCGTCTTAGCTAAATCACCAGACAGAAAAACCCTAGATTCAAACAGTATAGGGATAAAAAAAAATGTGTTGCTGAACCCCAAACACAAACAAAGTTATTCGCACGAATTATCTCATTCTTTAATCACTTTTCCATTTGTCAATTAAGAATCACAATCCCCAATCATTAAGAATATATTCAATTTCTATGAAAGCAAGTGATCAAGATGGCGACAGGCAAACACTTGATGTCTAATGGACATCGTGTGTTGTGTTAATTTAACACACAAAAAAGTGGTAGTCACGCTGAAAAGCGTTGAATTAATACAGACATTATTTACCGTGTAACAAAAGCACCTAATATAGAGAATATGTCAGTATGCTTCTCACATAAAAGACTTACAAAAGCAGTTTGTCCTGCAATAGAGGTCTTTGGTACTCCTTTTAGTGCGTCTCATAAAGCATAGCCATAGTTGGGATAGTTTTTGTTTTATTAACTTTCTTTTGCGATAACAAGCCCATTTGTACGTGACACCTAGATTTTTTTATTTGTGTACAAAGACGGATGGGAATTAATTATATTAGTTTCTTTCCCTAGTTGTAACGTAAACAAACCTAATTTTACTTAACCAGACATCAGAAAGTTATAGACATATCGTAACTTATCCTGTCACGATATCCCAAACGCATCACATGCTTGAGGGATGACGTTTGGCGAACAAGTTTTGAGTTGAATTTTAATTTTTATTAATGACCTTCAGGCACCTCAAGCCAGGATAGAGAAGGGCAGAAGATTTGGCAGATAGTTGGCCAGTGTCCAGTTAGCAGGTACCAACCCGCTCTGGTCCATTTCGAGCCCTGGTGTAAACGTTAAATTTATATATGTTCTTTTTTGGTAATGTTGTACACTTCTTTATGGCACAAGATGTGACGTAACAGTTTTCAATGAACAAATAACAATTATTCTTATTATTTTTTTGACAAGAACCGAATTGAGGTTTTCATTTGCAGTATTATGACGTTACATATCGGTCCGTTAAAATATAATTTCATTACTTCTTTTCAACTTTGGCTCAGAGTGAATAAAGTTTTGTAGAACTTACTGATCCATTCCGCTAAATTCTACTAAATGATAATAATGGTTGGAATTATTATGAGACACGGAGCTGATATATTATGTTTGAGACTCCCATTTAACTAAGGACAAAGTATTAATGTTTTTTACTTTCATATATATATATATATTAGAATTTTGCATATGAACTTCTAGTAAGCCACAATCCTGGGTTAGAACATTTTAACAAAAAGTTACAAACTACACAATGTTAATTAGCAGTGCTCTAATCCAAATCCCGCGAATACATTCGCAGTACGGAAATGCTGAATTTCTCATACTGATGACTTTACAGCCCGTCCGCCATCTTTGGAACAAAAACTGTTGTGAGATCAGCGACTTCATTTTATTGCCACTTGGGTCTATTTTAACGAAAATACTTGTCAATTTTTCATTCTTTATTTTACATTTCCGGAGGACTGTCTCATGAGCGCTAACCTCCCGTAACAAACCCTTGTTCTCATTCGGTACTCATTTTGTGCAACAAGGATGATAATAAGACAATATTAAATTGTTAGTAAACTTTTGAAATCCAAAGGTATGTCACCAAACAACAGTGTACATGAAGACAATGGTGGAAGGTTAGCGGTCTTGAGAATGCCCTCCGGAATTGCAAACTGGAGTGAAAAGTTGCCACGTACTTTTGTGAAAGTACAGCCCAATGATAATGCAGCCTAAGTAGGAACGAAATAATATGTAATGCTCTATCCGAAAACAGGCAGACCTAAAAGTAGACAGCAGACAAGTGTCGCCCTGCTGCCGAAAGGGAGATACCCAAAATTTATATAACGTAGCAGAATACCTACCCGGGAGAAAAGCATAGATAAACACAGACGAGGGCACAATAAACTTAAAGAACTGCTATCTGCGATGAAATCAAGGCGGGTACCTACCCATCGGTGTCTCGCTTCAGCATAAAAGACCCTACAAAGACCCCATAAGCACTAGCCTTAGCACTCGAAGCATGCATGAAAAGAAGTCCGAAAAGAAGTGCCAGAACGTAGAGAAGTTAGCGATAGCAGAAGGCTAAAACACGAGAAAAGGCAAAGAGACGAAGACGGCGGACTTCGACGAGAATACCTCGCAGGAGAACTTAACTATTTAATATTTATAGATCAGCTTAAGCATAGTCAAAACACATACGTGCGACGTTGATATTTTTATACTCCCAAAAGGTAGAAAATCTTAATAAAATATTCGGCAGTTTCCCAAATCTGCATCATCAGAGTCCATGCTCATGAAAGCTATACAAAAGAAGGAAGAAAGGAACCTTAAGATAAACATGCGCAGAAGTAAAGCAATCGAAGAATCGATGAGAAATTATTCAAAATTTAAATGCTATTTTAGTGAACTACTGTAACGGTGTTACGATTCAGGGGTTCCCATCAGGTTATCGAGCAGGCCGGCTAGTTTACAGCACATTCTGCCTTATTCTGTAACCGTTCGCATCGGCTTCATCAAAACTCACTTTCCATAAAACGCGAAAATAAAACGCAATATGAAACTATATTCACCAGGCGGAACCTAGTTCCCGTCCCTGGGACAGTAGCCGAAACCTTTTACTTCGACACTGTAAAATAAGTTCCGCGGCGGAATGCCAGTCCATCCGACCAAAAACTAAAACTGCAACTTCATTCCCAAATCCAACACCTAACCGTGTTCTTCCAAAATCTAAACCACACATTCATCAACCGGTACCCGAGAAAGTGAGAGGCGGACCACTCGAACGTTAGTCATTAAAATGCACAAGGTCAAATCAGCCACGCGCAAGTTAACACTGGAGACGAAATTTTGATAAAACTTAGCTAATTTGACCATTATCTGAAGTTAGATAAGCAGCTAAATGAAACATCCGAATCTAATCTCATTTTAGTAACTTTCTCATATGCATATGAAAAATATCACTTCGTGGACTGACATAACGAAAGGTTGAGAAATTTCAAGCACTATAATACTATTTATCAGAGTCAAACTATACTGGTAAACTATCTACTTCTTGAATGAAACCCTTACACAATAAATAACTAGTAAAATGGTGGTATTTATTTTTTTAAGTGAAAGCAAAATGCGTTGCGAAATAATCTGAGTACTGAATTTCATTGAAAAAATGCCTTCTGAGAAATTTTATAGTCACATATAGTTGTGAATTTTATGTTTTGTTTCCTTTTGACATGACAAATAAAAATCAAATTTTACAGACAAAAATTCTCACACAATATTACAAGAAAAATATGAAATTTTGTTTCCAAAATTTGGGTTTTGTATTATGCACTTTAGCCCAGCTACAACAAAAATTTCTACTTAAAATTGCAATATTTCGTTCATACAAACAATTGAGTACAACAGCATTACTGAGCAGAATTTAGTTCGATATTCCAAAATAAGTTAGGTAGTATGAATTTACTTCTTCTGAAACTAATACAACCTAACCGCAAATTCAATAGCACACATACGAAAATGAATTGGTTGGGTTAGGTTAGATTACAAAACAAATTTTTATCACATAGATTGGCTTACGGTGAGCTGGGATAATGAAAGATATTCGAACTATGCACCGACAAAAAAACTTGCATTACGTACGGTTGAAAAGTTAAAAAATCTAAAGCGGTAAATGGCGAAAATTTCGTGCAATAGAGCCACACCAATTTCCAGACAGGCAATCAAAAAATTCTGAGTGAGAATAGAACGTGCACTTGAAATATAACCCAAGCAAACTGAGTGCAAGGTGAGATTTCTAAACATGGTTTTCGTACGGTAAATTTACGATCAAAATGTCTTATATTTGTGAATCAGATCTGGATTTCGAGAGGAGGAATTTTGAGATATTAACCACTACATACCTGCAGTCAGGGTAACAGACCCTGCCCAGCGAAATTATTCAACCATATTCACAGCACCTACACTTCACCATAAGTAAACCACACAAACTACATGCTGAAGAACAACTTTACTACACTCAAGTTCACTGAAAAAATGAGGTATCTAGACCCACAATGAAATATATTTATTTAAAAGAACGGAGAAAACAACCACTGACACTATACTGAAAGCAAACTCTATCAAGCAAACCACTATTCACAACCGCCTTGTCCTCTTCCAGTCTAATCTAATCTATTCATACACAACTACCATATCTGATGGAAATCGCCTCTCCTCGCTGCAGACCAAGATACCTGCTACTATTAATTTCTTTTAAACGTAGGAGCTTCTGCATTAGTTTTAAATAATTTAAATATATTAGGTTGACTGTGTATTTTCAACTTTATATATATGTATTTTGCACGCAGCCGTTATTTTCAGCTCCCTCTGTAAACGTCGACCACTGTAAACCGCTAGCTAATCAGAAACGAGAATCTAAACCGAAGATAAAAGATGAAAAGTAGGTGTGGATATATTTCTTTTCTACTTCGGTTATTTCGTGACATCGGTAAATGCTTCAGCGTTTCTTGTCTTGAAGCGTCGTTAAGTTACACTTCCCATTACCGAACATTGTGAATTAGTCAGGTCATATCAGCAGCTCTATCATCCTAACTTATATATACTAAATGCCGTTAATTAGTCACACTGCATGTATGCACCATAGGACGTAATTGATATTAAATATTAAATTGGGATCCTTTTTTCGGGATCAATGTACACAGATTTATTAATAATTATATGGGTAGTGATATTAGTAATGACTTTTATCCAAGTGATATCGTACCACGAAGAATCTGATAATTTTAATTAATAAGAACAATTTTTCTCGTCGATTACGAAGATTTTCTGTTCCCCGTGGAAAGACCATTTCAATTAGGCCGACTTTTCATACAGGCGCTCGACGCGTGTATTGCTTGCGATTTGGCTGAATAACCAATTGAAACACGTGTTTAAGTACGTGTTCTACGTGTAACACGAGTTTCTATTGGTTATTCATAGAAATCGCAAGCAAAGATACTTGGCGAGCGCATGCAAGAAAAGCCGACCTTACTATTTCGTCACACGGGGACTGCACAGGAATAATATGCACATTATTTAATCAGTGGAGTATTGTAGTCAGTGGTAACATTTACGTAATACCGGACATAAATGGAGGAATGTTGTTCATTCTAGTACGACAATGGAGTGGAAGTAATCCTTGAAACAAAATATTATTTCCCAATTTTCTTCTGACTCCTGCCCATAAGACCCGTAGGAAAGTCATGTCTGACGGTTGTTGTCTTCACATCCTGTTACTACATGTCTAAACAAGTGTAAATAACAAGGGTAGACGTTTTGCGTCATTGGCAGTTTTTTTCTAGGTGGGCATAACTCTTTGCGAGTAGCAAATTTTTTGAGACGTTGCCGACTTTTCTTAAAATTATTGTAGCTTCGACTGTAATTGTAGGAGAACAATAAATGAGGACTGCTTTCTTTCCACATAGTCCACGAAATAAAACGAGAAATAGATCGCTAGCGTAACGATGCAAACATAGGAGGGAGAGAGGGGCAAAGTCCCTTGTTTGGTTTATTTTTTATTTTATTTATAATTTATTTTTTAAATTTTGCTTGTTATTCCCCTAGTGGGTTTCCTTATGACAGCCCATGCGCAATTCGATGATAGAATATTGTGGATGGTGTAATTTTCTTCCTTACCAAAGTGATGGTGGGCACCAGAAACCCGCGACGGGGGCTAGGGAGGAGGAGGAATATCAGAGTTCTAAATTCGTTTTAGTCCAGGGAACCTACTGAAAAATACCACTAACCTAAAACAATGTAATACAAGTGATACTGTGGCTACTCTATACAGAAATAGTTTACATTACACCGTGCAGAGCCCGAGAACTGTCCTCCATTTTAAAAAGTTGTCGACAAAATAGACTTTTCACACTTAAGTCATAAACGGTGGCTAGTACAGAAATTTTGCAGGAGTACAAAATAATAGATCATAGTCTTTCTCTTTCTGAGTAACTATTACTATTTTCACTCTAGAACGAACGATTACAATCTTATCACCAGTTTTAATATTGTAAATTTCAACTTTTAACAAGGAAACTAATTTAAAAGAAAGAGAATTTTTAATTTCAAGATGAGGCAAAGGTTTTTGAAACACCCTGGTAATTCTAAAATGGCTATAGTTTTGAGGTCAAATGTTGGATGCCGGTGATGGATGTCATCCATCTTGGATTAATGTTGGGAGAATTTTAAATTGAAATGACATCACGTGGCATATGATTTTCGGCTAGCACATTCCCAGAATTTAAAATTTCAAGTCGTTTTTAACCCACCTTTATTTGATTAGATGATAGGGAACTATGAAGTCTGGGACTTGACAAAGAGCAATGGTCGTTGCGAGTAATTGCGCTTGGCACTAACTCTTCACGAACGGATCGAGATTGTGTTGGTGAGTGGTGGTCGCTGTATCATGATAATTGTATCAATCGTATTTAGATACTGAAGATAATTGAGGAAACGAGATCTGTGCGCTACAGGGGATGCAGTGGACGACCAAGAGCCATAAATGGCGAGAACACGACAAGAGCACTTGAGTCAACATTGTGAAGCATTACTGGCGATAGCAGCTGTCACTCAGATGTGCTTATTACGGGTTCTGGATGAAAGCAGATGGCATCATATAAGCAGCAAATGCAAAAGCACCTAAGTGAGGATGAGCCAGACAGACAGTTACCGTTAACAGAATGGACGCCAGAGCGATCAAATGTTTCTTTTATGTGAGTGCTTTAGCGATGAGACAAAAATGGAACTATCGTTAAGGATCTGATGCCAACTCATCATCGACATATAACAATACGATGTGCAGTAGGTTGCGGGAGCAAGGTCATGGCGTGGTGTATGATATGGGGCACACAAATTGGGGAAAAGTCATAGTATGGTGCACATCCATGGCAAATTGACTGAGGAGTTATATCTGGACATCCTTTGCGAGAACATGTTGCTCTCACTGTTAAATCCTGAAGGGAATTTTCCTCCTCTTTCGCACCCCGCACTATTCTGCAGAGGTATGGGTGTGTTTGGATCTCAAATTTCCGGGATGTTAGATCAGTCAGCACATCGAGTAGCTTCCCTGAACACCTGATCTGTGGAGCTATCTGAAAACATGAAGTATCGCGAGAACTTCAACAACTTACACCATCTCCAGTAGCGGATCTAGAATAGGTTAGTCATTGGTCCATTAGGATTGAAAAACATGACGTAGAGTGTGACCGACACGTAGATCATATGATGTAGGGAGCCAAATATTATTTTGAGGGTCTTTTTCTCATATACAAGAAAACGTAGGTTAAAAGGTTGCCATTTAACATTTTAATTTCTGGAAAACAGTTACCCTAAACGATATCACATCTCCTTTCGCTTTTAAAATTCTCGACCTAAATCTAAGATGGCGGCTTTTAATCGGTAGTATCTCTAGGTATCGCTCACCAGTCAAGTTACCATGGATGAACACCGGCCGCACAATTCGTATGCCCCAAATCTCATTCCACATCATGACCATGCTCCCACCTCCTGCTATAGTCTCATCTGCCGATGATGGGTTGCCATCAGATCAATAATGATGGTTCTATTTATTGTCTTCACCGTGGATATAAATCAGGACCTCATCGCTAGATAACTCACACAAGGAATTGGATCCTCATTGCACCGCTCTTGAGTATATTGTGCTAACTGAATCCGCCTGTCTGAGCCATCATCACTTAGATGTAATATTTACAGCTTATACGGACGCCACTTGTTCTCGTATAGCACCCGAAATACTGTCTTCTTACTGAAAGCACCTTATATAGTCTGTAATCGTCGAGTACTGCGCGTGGGGCTCTTCACAGTGGTTACAACAAGTTCCCTTGCCATGTCCTTGTCGGTTACTGTCCTTGGTCGCTCACTATGTCCATTGTTGTGCACAGTTCCAGTCTCTTTAAAATTTCTTCAACATCTCATCACAGTAGCGTGTGCTTTGTCTCCTCTCTGCGAATGATGCGCGTTGAACTCAGCTGCAATCACCCTGGTTCTGCGAGCACCACCTATGAGCACAATCTCGATCCACTCATGAAGGGTTAGAGCCATACTGAATTAGGCCTACCCGCAACAATAGAATTGCAAACCATTATCTTTCGGTACTCAGATAGCATGCCAGCTTGCAACAAGGTTGTTAGTCACTTGCTTTCAGTTTGTAAAACTTGATATTGTATTGAACTTAATAAACGAGCATGGAACAATCGTGGAACAACACAACTGGCTTGTTTTAACATCATTGTGGCTGGTTGTTCCAACTAAACTAATTTGAACAAAGAGTTATGCGAGGAAGCTTGTCAAACATGAAACTTATTTAATTTTTTTATTTCGATGCACTTCGGCTGTCTCGAAGCGATGAATCCCCATCACGTGCTAGGACTGTTTCGCCAGTTAAGCTCTGCCAACTTCCACCCCTTTGCTTATGGTGTGTTAGTGGTCCGCTGTTCGATTCCCAACTAAGCTAACGTCTTTTATTTTTTTATGAAGTATATTAGTTTTTTTCTTGTTCTGCTAGGGCTATTTCAAGCTTCATTCATGTTAACTAGGCTGGTGGATTCAACCATGTTTAAACCTGTTTGGCTAGATTCGCTAAGCTTTCATCAAGTTGTGACAATTGACAAAGGAAAATTCATTTACTTTTAATTTAATTCAAAATTTCTATGTGGAATAGTGCTATCTCATAAACAAATAAACGTAGGTAAAAAACTATTTCATATTTGAGCTTCTGGGAACGAGCTGGCCTAAAACGATATATATGACGCCATTTTCATTGATAATTCTAAACACAAATTCAAGATGGCGGCTTTCAGGATGAACGACATGAAACCCGTCCTTCCATCGACGATATCCAACATTTGATCTCACTTGCTGTAGCCATTTTAGAAATACCAGGGTGTTTCCAAACTATTGCTCACCATGAAATTAAATATTCTTTTTCTTCTAAATTAGTTTCCTTGTTAACAGTTAAAATTTACAACATTAAAACCGGTAATAACTTTGTAACCGTTTGTTCTAGCGTGAAAATAGTAATAGTTACTCAGAAAGAAAAACAAATACCATATTTCACTTTGTAGTACTGCAAAATTTCTGTACGAACCGCCGTTTATGACTTAAAGATAAAAAAAAACTATTTTTGTCGCCATCTTTTCAAAATGGAGGACAATTCTCGGGCTCTACATGGCATAATGTAAGGTATTTCTGTATAGACGAGCCACAATGTCACTTTTATTGCATTGTATTACGCCAGGGGTAGATTTTTTAGTAGATTCCCTGGACTAAAACGAATAAATATATTTAGAATTCAGATATTCCTCCCCCCACTCCCACCGTCGCGGATCTCTGGTGTCCACCATCACTTTGGTAATAAAGAAAATTACACCACTCACAATATTCTATCATCATGAACACGGGCCGTCATAAAGAAACCCACAAGGGGAATAACAAGCAATATTTAAAATAATTGACTTTGGCCCCTTTCCCTTCATCGTTACGCTAGCTATCTATTTCTCGTTTCATTTCGTAGACTGTTTGGAAAGAAAATTGTTTTTATTTATTGTTCTACAATTACAGCCGAAGCTACAATAATTTTAAGAAAAGTCGGCAACGACTCAAAGAGTTATGCCCCCCTAGAAAGAAACTGAACATGACTCAAAACGTCTACCCTTGTGATTTACACTTGTTTAGACATGTAGTAACAGGATGTGAAGAGAACAGCCGTCAGACTTGACTTTCCTACGGGTCTTATGGGCAGGGACTGTATTAATAACTTGATATAAGTATCAATCAAATATTACTAACACAAACAGGTGAGTATTTGTAAATTCTATATTAAAATTTAGTCCTAGGATTTTCGAAAAATAGACTGAATATTATTATAGTGTTCTCGGGTGCAAGAAAACTATCTGGTTCCATCACGACTTTGATAAAACTCATTTAAAGGCTTAAACTATCAGATTAGTTCCATTTTAAAAACAATCTCTTTTCCTGTACGTAATTAGAACCTTAGCCACGAAATGGAATTAGTAGTGTTCGCGACCCTTTGTTGAGGTTTATTATATTTTTTTTTCAACGCGGGTTCTGTGCGTTTCTTACGTGTAACAGAAATGAGCCAATAAAATCCTTAAATGACTGGTTTTATTTCATCACTACTGACAATGCTGTTAAGTGTTCAAAGCAATATTTGTTTGATTCGGTGGCCTCAAAGTTTGATTGTCACGATTATTAGAATTAATTTTTTAGATATAGGGCTACTCTAGATATCATATTTTTTAGTTGATTAATGTGCGTTTTAGTGCATTTAGAAATAGTTGAGTTTTCGATGTTTTGGTCAGATTTTCTGGTCCCCTTTGCGCAGGTTAGGTTAACTCTAATTCAGTTTGAAGCATACCATAAAATCAAATTATTATATAAGATTGTTATCCCGAAGTATAGGAGGAAGTGAGTATGTACGTGTGATAGAATAGGTTCAGTTCATTTTAGTATGACGTTGATTGTCATTGGGTTGTGTCCTATCATTTCCTTCCTTTCAGATGTGTTCCTTTTGTACACATCCTCTGGAATTTTACCTTTATATCTCACGTCATAAAGTCACGCACATTCATGCTTAGTCCAACTTTCAGTAGTTATAGAGTCATTTTAGGTTTTGTGTTTCTATTACCGTGAGGTATATTTGCTAAGAGTCTTTTCTTATTTCTGTGTTCGAAATGAAGTCAAAACTTGTGTACGAAAACAAAGTACCGCGAAAGATTTGAAACGTCTCAATAGGAAACACGGTAAGTAATATCATCAAATCAATTAAAGCGCATTTTTATTTCTTAAAAAACAAATAATAAACCTACAATATGTACCCCAATAGCACATCAGTATTGGTCGATATGAAAAACACATATTTTTTGCGATTTCTATCGATGTTGTTATTCAATATCGAATGGCATACATTTCTGTCGATATCGATGCCGATCAGTATCGATATTGTTTGTTATAGAAAAGCAGCATCTCCATCTTTCACTAAGAGAAATTGACTGTTTTAATTAACTAAATTACGTGTATTTTTACAGTACTTTTAGAAAAAAATAAACGCGATCTTTATTATATCATGTCTTTATTCCATTAAGCGTTTTATTTTCCTGTCTACATTTTTAATTGAAAATGTTATCACTTGTCTTGGTCTGGATTCGAACCTACAACTTTGTGATTTGTTGGCGGTTGTATTATCCACTCAACTACGGAGTCATCCTGCAAGAATAATGCGTTGATTATGTACTTCTAACTCAGGCATGAAATGTGGTGACACAGTCGTTATTTTGATTACAGAATGAGTGTAAGGAAAGAACATTTAGAAGTTTTGTATGTTATTTTTGTGTAACACGTGCTATTTTTCCATTACATAGACTTTCTCAAACACATTCGACACTCTTTGGCACGTTATCGGCCAGTGTGGATTGATATCGAGCAATGACATCTTCATAGAGTGATATTTCTCTCATCTTACTAGTTTTAATTAAAAAGAAACCGATTTACCAATAACTTGTTGACGTCCGCTTAGCATGTCTGCAATTCTCCATCGATCCTGGAACTTAATCACCTCACACCATTGGAGTAATCGACACCAAATTTAACATGGCGAATTCACTTGAAAACAGAAATACAGTAGAATATACCTCGTGCCTGTTTCACGAAAGTACTTTGCAGCTTTCTACTCTTCACTTTGTATTTTCGGAGGACTGTCCCAGGACCGCTAACCTCCTGTCACACAATCTTTAAGTTTACTGTCAATTTATTGCCTAACTTTGCGTATCAAAAGTCCACTAACAATTGAGTATTGTCTTGTATAATCCTACTCCTTGCACAAAATGGTAGAAAACTGACTGAATGAGAACAGGAGTTTCTGGCGGGAGGTTAGCGCTCTTGAGATAGTCTTCCGGAAATGAAGAGTGAAAAATTTCAAAGTACTTTCCTGAAACAGGCCACTGGTGGTAACGTATAATGCACCGACAAACTTCAAGGATGATAGTAGATTACAAATAAAGAAAAATGTCTTAGTCCCAGACGGTGGAAATTTTGGCCACGTTTCTAAGCTACAGGTTACCAAAAGCGTGGGAAAATTAGTTTTAGAGCTTCCTATTTCTAATACTACTAATAGTAGAGCTGATCCGTCAAGCAACTTCAAACCTGGTCTATCCAGAAATACATATTCCAAATTGTGTAGTGGTTGCGCAAGGGATACCCGAAAGCAAGAAAAAGATTCCTAGAAATTCTCGGAGGTAAAAGCGTGCCAATATGAATGAATAAGACAACTTTCCATGTGAGTAAAGATAACATAGTGTGAGGGCACCAGTTGTCACTCAGTTAAGGGATAGATTCAGTTATTTGCTATTTAGATTTCTTTATTGGTCTAACCCAGCAAGCAAAATGACGAACCCCGACGGCGGCCCGACCAACTAGGAGTCGAGAAATAGTTCGGGGAGGTCGGCGCGACCCATAAGTGGCGTTTGGTCTTCAGGACATTTTCGGGCCGTCATCGGTCCTCCCCTCCGATGTGCCGGCATATGAGTGTAATCCTACCCAGCACGCGCTCACTGACGTCAACTCCTTGTCGTTTTTTTTTTCTAAACCTGACGTCGGCCCAACTTTGCCGACCAAATGCCGACGTCCACAGTGCGGCCGATTCACAAAAGCTGGCCAAAATTCTAAAAATAAATAAATAACTAGTTAGGGATTTTTTTCATACTGGGTTGGTTACAGTACAAGTCAGAAATGGTCAGAAATTACTTATGAAAGTGTTTATTTCCTTTTACCTGTCCCAGAATAGGAGTCGCAAAGCTACCTTTGTTTGACTGGCATTGATTGTGTTACTGAGGCAGTAAACGACGCACGTGTTGAAAGTTGTATAAAAACTTTAGATTGAAGCAGATCATAATCAAATATAATGGAATCAACGTCTAAAAGCACGTAGAATATAAAAAATAGTTACGAAAAAATAATTTATCAAATATAAATTATTAGTGAAACAATAATTGTTTTTGATTTTTTATTAACTGAAATCTTTAAAATACGATATGTTATTATGAAAAATTTATGTTGCTCCGCTGTCAGACTTATTTTAAGTTATAGTCAAATCTATTTTCTTCAATATAAAACAAAAAAAATCTGCCCGAAGTCTCCCCCTATTTTTATTCGATTTTTTGACAACCACATACAATATAGCCCCATGGTCGCTGACTGACTGACTCATTCATCATAATTCCCAGCCCAAACTACTGGAGCTAGAAACGCCAAATTTGGTATGAGGGTACATTATCGCTAGTAGGTAAAGGAAAAATTCCCAAATTTTGAAAACGTCGCCATCTTGGATCCATAATGGCCGCCCAAAAGCCCATTGTTGTATAGAATACACAGACTAAACCACTAGGGCTACTGAAGCGAAATTCAGTATGACGGTACATCATCACTAGTAGTAGGTTAAGAAAATATTACAAAATGTATCCAAAGACGCCATCTTGGATCCAAAATGGCGGACCCAAAAACAATTTTCCACATCGTTTGAGTTAGACATACGAAATTTGGCATAAAGGCGTATCGTCACTAGTTTAGGGAAATATTACATTTTGAGAAAGTCACCATCTTTAATCCAAAAATGGCCGCCCAAAAACCCATTTTTTCAAACCACTGAAGCTAGAGAAACGAAATTTGGTATGAAGATGTATGACCAAGACTAGGTTATAAGAAATGGAGCAAACCTCCCCTTTGGGGATGCAACCCCCACGAGAGCCTAGGAGGCAGTACCCCCAGTGAAGCACAGCGAGTGAAAGATAAAAACTGGAAGATATGGAATAAGTGTGTATGTTTGTGCATGCGTGCCTGATATATATACAGAAAGGGAGAGAGAGAGAGAGAGAGGCTTGTCAAATGAAGTTGTTAGTTTGCTATTGGCTCCAACTAGCTGTGAGAGTTAGTCAACAAGATGAACAAAACGATGTTTCAAGTTCAGAATGTTCGACATCAGAAGACACTGATGAATCTATAAATTTATCGCCTGGCGATGAAATCGATTTATTTTTTTGTAATTACATTTTAATACAACAAATTGATTTATGGTTATTATTAATAAAAACTATTTTTTCAAAAATTAATTTTATCATAATTCCGTTATTATATACCAAAGCATTTGCAAATATATTTATTAATGATTACTCAATCTGCATCCAATCAGGAATCATTTATAAAGAAACAACGTAGTATTTCATTAAAAAAAAAATCATTTAAGTATACGCTAAAATGTTAAAATGTTGTTAAGGGGTTAAATTTTACAACTGTGACTTCAGATTCGTAATCAGCGACCCAAAAACCCATGAAAATTATATGCATTTTGATTATAACATGATATACAGGCTGTTCCACGAATAGGGGTTGTTAATACGGGATGTAGGGGGTTACATTTTACAACTCTGACTTCACATTCATAATCAGCGAGCAAAAAAGAAGCCGAGTACAGATTTGGAGATCATTCACTTCAGTGTTTTTACTTTTGGCCAACCTTTATGGCACTGTGCTTCGGTCCGACGTCGCTTGGCTTGCTGGGTAATACTTACACTTACAACTTTCGTTCTGCACACATATCTAAGTCAAAATAAAACATTCCTAGCTCAAAATTTTAAATGTATTTCGTATTAAAAATAATTGTTTTCGCGAATATAAGCACTATTTTCCAGTTATCGTTCATTCAGAACCATTGGTCAGTCAGTAGGACTTAAACGGGTCACCGGGTCAAGTTTTCGACCGGGTCACGGCTTCGGACCTGCCTGACCCGGTGACGCGATTTAGACACGGTAACCCGGAGGACAAAACATAGTTTTTAAATTATTTCCTTGCGTTTGAACAGTGTTTCTGCCAGGGGTGACCAGAACCGTAGATGTTATCCCCCGAAGCATGAAAAATATATGGCGACGAAATTCTCAGTTAATTTTATTTCCCAGACCGGGTCACCGGGTCAAGTTTCGGACCTGATCACCAAAAATATTTCTGTTTCAGCTCTGTCAACCAGATAGACTAATATAATTATACCCAGTGTTTCTTTCAGGCATACTTTATCAACCATCTCCCCCCCAAAAAAGAATTAAGTGTCAACACTTGTATTACTCATACGTATACTGAAATACGAATAAAATATGGTACATTCAATAGACACTGTTCATGTTATTTTGAGATTAAGTAAGGAAGTACGACATATTGTTACGTAACGTTATCATTATTTTATATCTTAGCACATTGGAGTCAATAAGCACTGTTTAAAGTTTTCGAGAGCGCCCCCTGACTAAAATCTTCTGGAAGAAACACGGATTATATCTACCCGTTTTAAATTCAAATAGACCTAAGCCGTAATATGCTGTTTAAAAGACTAGGAGCAAAATAAGAAAAAAAAAAAATAACTAGACAACAAAACTAGACGAGAAGCACTAATTATCGGTCAGCCTGTCCGATAATAGGATTACTAGTGAATTCAATAAACCTAAAGTCGGCCACAATAATATACTTATTACATACTATTCGTAATTTATTATAGTCAGAATAGAAAAGCTAGAAAAGCATTTGAAAAGCTAGAAAAACAATTTTAGGTCTTGTTTAGTCATATTTATGTGAAAATGGCCGACCACTATAGTGTGTGTCCGCTGACTGGTGTCTTCACCCTTCATAATTTCCGCCACCGAACTGGGAAATAACATAACATACTTTCTTATTGATAATAAATAACGAAGCAGTTCGTTGAATGCAGGGGGTCACAACGGCTACTTCGATTTTAGTTCGGCTTTTCTCGGGTTTGACGTAACTCAGTAGGCACAGTGAATCAAGTTCACGCGAAGCATAAGGGAAATCAAATGCATGCAGTTAAATAGACAACGAATATGTCCTTATTTTAAAGTAAGTAATATATTAAAAATATTTTCTGTATATTTAGAATATAGAATGGACATGCATGTTGTGTGTTATTGTGTGAAGTAGAGTAAAATTATCCTTTTAAAGAGACAGTGGCTAGCTGTAGAATTAGGCGTAAAAATGGTTTCGGAACTATCTTAGAAACACAAATAGAAGCAGTTTGAAAAATGAAAAAGTTTTTTGTTTAGAATGAGGGATTATAGGCGAAAAAAAATCTTCTACCTTTTCAAAAAATCATTATACAATCTGCAACTGCTCTTTTGGGCCATAAAAATTATATGTGACTTCTATCCAGTGCTGTAGTACAAGAATTTTCACAAGGTATACCCTGCGTTTATTTTAGTTTATGAATCTTTAAGCAGAGACTATACTGAAAAAAAAACCGTATCAAATAACTTTGACCCCGCACCAACGGGCTGGCGTGTCAACTAGTACACAATAAAGACACCGAATGGAACAGGATACAAAAAAACATAGTGAGACAAACGGAAATGCAAACAAAGGTACACGCAAACAAGACTTCAGTAACAATACAGAAAATCAAACCCATGCCTTAGCTATGGTGCGTGATCACATATATTAGTATGTGTGACAGTTGTTGTGAATAAGAGTTTCCGGAAGTGATGATGCCTCACACCCACTCTAATATTACGAGATACTATTGCGAAATGTAGATATTTTTTTTTTTCATATTTACTTAGCGAATTTTGCAGTACCAAAAACCAATCACCACAGATTTCATAGTTGAAGAGTACAGCGAAAAGGGGGATGTTCATAAATTATAATGATATAATAAATACATGGGATTACACGGGAGTTAGACTTTTAAGATATGGTTTTATGAGAAATCACTTTTTTTTTTACATTCCCCCTTCTTTCTCGGGACTCTACAGTGCTTATATTGTAGAATGATATTTAAAATATTATTTTCGACATGTGATTGACTTCTTTGTAATAAGTATGATTTAGATCTGGGAACTTTGCTGGCCACTGCGCTCTTCGGGCATCCCACCTCCAAGTACCGATCGACATGCTCTGTGTGTATGGACATTAGTGTCTTTAACAAAATGAATGTCTCACTACTTTCATATGCATAAGATATAACATAGTAATCCAAGATTGTCATTATTTAATTTATTTTGGGACCCACCTTCCCACCTCTGCCTCTCAGGAGTTCTAGTTACACTAGTGTGTTGCAGTTCTGGGCGGCGCCCTCACGACCTTCTTCTGCATTATCGTGGGGCATTTTCTCACTTAGTCTAGGCATATATGTTGGAGTTTCAGCATCCCAGCCGGAATTTCGCTGGACTATACCATCTAGTCAGGAACGTATGTGGGACTGACTGTTAGTCTGGTGCCCACCAGTTCTTTTTTTTTTTCCTGTAAACGCTTGTGAACGACAGTTGAAAGCGCTTGGCGCGGTTTGGAACCACTCGGAAGTGTCCAGTACGCGTCTGCTACTTACTGTTAGACGTAATCAGCATTGTTCGGAATCAATCGGAAACTTTCGGACTTTACTCGGCTGATCTCGGCTGTCACCACACACAGGTTCAGTTCATTGTTTTCGCTGTACGGCTTATCCTATACCAGTAGTAAGAGGTGCCGCCCCGATAGTCCGGCATTTTCGGTAAACCGGCACCGGTCCGGTCCCGAACGTGCCGTACTATCGGATTTCTACTGTACGTACTCATTGGCAGTAAGTTATTCTGCAAACTTGAAATAGCGATTTCTCTCCTTTTTAAGACTGGTTTACAATGCATCTTGGATACTAGTGAAGTTTGCTGTACATCATTTACTACCACTAAGGGTGTTGAAAGACAAAGCTCTACTGTGAAGTTAATCGCATTTAGTTAAAAGTGACAACAGAAGACCTGATAACTTTTCCCATTGACAAAGATTAAACGTAGTTGTCAAGTACCCGATGCGAGAAAAGAGGCCCTTTCGAAGGCGTTTGTTTGTAGTTGCCTGGTTAGTGTAGGCGATAGTATGTTGGAAATTGCTGGCTGAGAGGTAAGCAGGTCTAAGGCCCGCCGATTGTTTTTTCTTTTCCTTTTTCCTCCTTCTCCGCTATTGTAAGATGAAATATTCCGCTCAATTCAAGAGGAGTTTTGCTCTTCCGAATTTCGTGTGTTGCTGAATAATACACGACTTCAGAACGTACTAAAACATTAACATTAGCTTTATCTTGATTCAACAATGAATGTGAACATTTTCAAATCGGTTATTGCTCCAGTACAGTAACTAATTTTAGTATGCTTCCTGTGTGCTCGATAGTAGTCCAATATAGCGGTATATTGTCTTCCAAATGAGCTCAAAATTTTCTGCTTTCGGTGGGGACCTCTCTAACGTTCCTTGCAATTCTGCCAGACTCTCGCAATGGGAATATCACCCCTCCAAATTCTCGAGAATACACCGCCAACCTTACGTTTATTTTTAGGTAAAAGATCGACAGAAACCCTGTAAAACTTGACTCTACACTCCCTCCACTATTGACCTTGTACTCCCTAAACTGAAAATTATGGAAAAATTCCTGGTCCCTTGTAAAACTATACAAGTTTTATATAAATTTCTGTTAACTTCAGTGCAACACAAATGATGACGAAGTTGACAGAAATTCATGGTGTGACGATTACAAAATAATACACAACACATCCTTTATCTACAATGATCATGCTACCTGAGTTACGTAAACAAAAAAAAAGTTTCAACCACTTTACGCGCCTAAATGTTGAAGGTCAAATGTATAAGTGAATAGAATATAGGCTACTGCATCGTAAGCTATTCAGATTCTATACAGATTTTTCGATAGAAAACCAAAATCACCGGATAAACGTAACGCTGATACTATTGGCACAATTTTAACGTCTGTGTTGAAATTTTATTGTTATCACACACGATTATCAATGGAAGAGAAAAGAATAACATAACAACCTTGTAAGCATTAAGTGTGAGACATATTTATTGCATTTGTGTTGTTAGCAGTTGTGACGCCAGAACAATATCTGTAGATACCCAATGGTGGAAGCACACGTAGGGTACGTTAAGATGGCGGTGCTGCGAGAAACGTCTTGTTTACAGGACTAACATCTTAGCATGGTTAACCGTTAACCGAGATCATTTTAGTAATGTATAATGCAAGTTAGCGTTAACGCGGGTTAAAAATTTAAACCGCGTCAACTTACGACGGTTATCTTCATACCTCGGTAATCTAGACGCAAGTTAGGCGTTAAACGCGACTCACTTCGTGAGTTGGTTTCTTTTGTTTTCGAAATATGCAGCATCCTAGTAATGAGTATCGCTGTAATATTATAGAAAAATTATGGCAGAACAAATCTACAAAATATTAGGACACAACAAATTTATTAGTGTCGATTTTTTTATAAATTAAACCTTTGTGTTGCATAACCTTTAATTTAGTTCCGCGATACTCACAAGATGACAGTACAAGCACGAAAACCAAGTTACGTTAGTATTCTCACCGTAGGTTAGTTTCACCCATTATCGTAATGATCCTATTTCTCATCATCGTAATAATCTTTGTAATTTAAATCCGAGCAAAACCACCAGAGGTGCAAAAAGTTCGGCCAAATTCGTCAGGCCTAAAAAGTTATGAAATGAGGGATGGATGAGGCAAGTTACTTGGCTACAGCATCTAAGAAGAACACTGGAAGTTGGCACGAGGTGGCAATTTTGATGATCCCTAAAATCCACCACGCCTACCACCACCAAACTTTAGTCTCGAACATCATGAACCTTGCCACCTCGCACCAACTTCCAGTGTTCCTCTTACATGCTGTCGCCAAGGAACTTGGCTCATCCATCCTCCATTTCACCACGTTTTAGGGCTGACGAACTTGGCTGAACTTTTTGCACCTCTGGTGCTTTGCTCGAATTTCACAGTTTCTTGAACGTGTATAATATATATACTCCCTTCACTTCACTGAGGGCACTGCCTCCAGACGTCCATGGCGGGCTGTGCCCCTTTTATCGCAACCAGACTATCCGGGAAACTGCGCCACCATGATGAAAATTTGCCCCATACCCCAATGGCTGCGCCCACATCGGGGAGGTTTGCCCCATTTATTGGAACCTACTCGTGATGGTACACCTTCATCACAAATTTCGTTATTCTAGCTTCAGGGGTTTGAAAAACGGGTTTGGGGCGGCCGTTTTGGATTGAAGATGCCAACTTTTTTTAATAGGTTTTCTTATATTGTCGTGACCTACTTGTGATGGTACCTACACCTTCATACAAAATTTAATTTCTCTAGCTCGAACCCTGTAGAAAATGGTTTTTAGCGGGCCATTTTGAATGCAAGATGGAGACTTTTTCAAAATGATGTAATGTTCTCCTAAACTACACTTGATATATACACTTTTATGCTAAATTTCACATCTCTAGCTCAAACGGTGTGGAAAATGGAATTTTGGGGTCCGCCATTTTGAATCCAAGACGGCGTCTTTTTAGACATTTTGTAATATTTTCATAATCTACTAAGTATGATGTACCGTTATACCAAATTTCGTTTTCCTAGCTCCAGCCGTTTAAGCTGTGTATTCTATTAAAATTTAATTTTGGTGGCCATTTTGGATCCAAAATGGCGACTTTTTCAACATTTTGTAATATTATGTTAACCTACTAGTGATGATGTGTCTTCATACCAAATTTCGTTTTTCTAGCTTCGGCTGTTTAGGCTATGTATTCTTTGAAATTTTACATTGGTCTGCCATTTTGTTCCAAGATGACGACTTTTTCAAAATGTCTGAACTTTCTCTTTACCTACTTATCATCCTCCACCTGCATGCCAAATTTCATGTTTCTAGCTTATTACAAACACCCTAAACAATATGATAAGTCAGTGAGTGAGAGAGTGAATGCGTCAGTGAGACTAAAATACGCAGATTTCAAGGGTCCACAACTCGAATATGCTTCAAGCTATGAATATGAAATTTTCGACTGCGGTTGGCCAACGACTCGAAGGTCCCGGGTTTGAGTCCCGGCAGGGGCATTTTAATGGATTTTAATGGCTAAAGGGCGAATCGTGACGGACCGAAGTCCAAAGTTAGCAGACTGGCCCATATAAAAATAAAGTTTACCAAACTTTTATCGCACACCTGCACATATTTGCCACATCTCTTTAACTTCGAAAGATGATATTCCTATCTTTAATATATTTTTTTCTTACGGGGCCTCGAAGACGCCGATTTCGAAATAAACTCTTGTTCCTGTATAACATGCTTCTGGCAGTGCTGACCTTTTGTGATGCAGAATTTGGCTTCATGCACTGCCGTGCATCTTGACAAAGCATTAAATATGGTACTGAGGTAACAAATAAATTACAAGTAGGCCTAAATACGCAAGAAGTAAAAACAACCCCTTTTTTGTAACTAGATTAGACGTGGGGATTATGTCTGAAGAAATGCCAAACTATGTTCCTGAAAATGGAAAAAATAATCCTATTACCGTAAGTATACTAAGAAAAACTAGAGACCCAAATTACTCTTTCTTTTACTACTATTAAAACTGGATGAACACAACGTAATTTACAACTATGAATAATTCTGGTTTGAGGATGTTTTATATACCTATTTCTAGACAGGCCCATTCTGACAGGTTCTTTCAGTTGTTTTGTCAGTCACACCAAACAAATACTGGGATGGTACACTCATGCTCAAAACATTTTTCGTATGTCTTTATTTGACACTTTTATTTTTACAAATAAAATGTTTCACCTTCGATTCTGGTGTTCGATTAATTGTTTTACTTATAAAGAATGTAAAAACGAAGATTTCACTGTCTGTGGAAACTCACGACTATTAAAATAATAGCAATAATAATGATAACAGAATATTCTAGAAACCTGTAGATATTGTACACTGTCGTAAACCATACCACTATTATACACCACATTTCGTAAACTAAATCAAGGGTCAGAGAAGGATAGTATAAATAACATGAAAGTAACATTTATACATATAATGTTCTGATACTTATTGGGAATTTGAAACGTAATGTGCATGACTAATTTTAAATATGGATTGGGTTTAGAGATTAGAAATGCAACTGCTTTGGAGCACATACATTCAGAGGACCTGTTGCAAAACCTTACATGATAATACAGTTTTGAGCACATATATTTATTGTATCGTAAAAATTGATACACACTTTTCCGAGTGTCTACTCTTAATGTAAGAAAGACCATTCCAGCAACAATGAGAGAACACAAAAAAGAAAAAAATATCGCGAACTACAAAAGCTAATAATTTCGTTTTGTATTCGAAATTATTATTTTTTAAATGTTACTATAGGTATGTGGAGATTCGAACTCAGGACACTTCACACGTCCAAAGCCTAACCACTATGCCACGAGGGCATTGTGTTCTAAAATGTTTGATAAACATTTATTACTGAATCGTTGACTGAAAGTCTACACTTTGAAGGTTAAATGAGTTGTTATGTCTTTTTTGCGGAAGATAATAGTTTCTGTCACATGATTATACGGCGTATGCGTTACATCTGTTATCTTTGTTTGCGTATTGTTTCATTTGTGTCAACATTTTTCTATTTTCAGTTTCAGATAGTACGAAAGATATGGACTGTTACGGCGAGCGAAAAAAAAATTCACTGTGAATTTCTGATTTTTTGACTTAGAAATGTTTCGACAATTTCTGAATATTTAGGTTTTTTTTTTAAATTTCCGTATTAATTAATATTTTTGTGACAAAATTTCAGAAAATATTCGTTTTTACATTCTCTACAAGACAATTAAACGAACGCCAGAAGCCAAGGTAAAAAATATTATTCGTAACTGTCATATAAAAACACGCGAAATTATTTTTGAGCACAAGTGTACCTAGTACCAGTAGTAGTCGTGCCGGGTGGAATGGGGCAGGCAGCGGAAGGCTGAGGAAACCGTGGACGGAGCGAATCTTTGAGTAAGCTCAGTGCACCGTAAAGCACAGCCCAGAGACCTCGGCGAGAAACTTGTGTAACTTCTACCCACACAGCACAATCACGTTAAATAAACGTTTATTCAACTTTTTCTTAAATGTTTAATAAACGTCGAATTTTGGCTAAATTTACGTTGATTCCACGTTTATACAACTATCGGATTAGTATTCTAAGAAATGTTGATTCAACGTTGAATGTGACATTTAATAAACGTTTTAAAGACGGCGAATTAAACATTTTCTGCAACTTTATTTTGGCATTAACGTTGATTCAACGTTACAAAATGTTGAATAAACGTCTATTCAACATTTAATCAACGTTACGCAACGTTTAAAGAGAAGCAAAATTCAACCTTCAGAACAAATTTCGTACCTTTCCCAAGAATCCCTAGTTACAACGAATCTTTGAATCTGTGAAGATGAACAGAATAATATAAGTTTCCCAGACCGAAGCCTAGTACTTTTTAGGATTGATTCCAGGAAAAATCCTTTGATTATAGGATTTTAACCTGGAATCAACCCTAAAATTGTAATTTCAATTAAAGCATATCGTACTGAACACTGAAGTACTAGAGTTCGCTCTGGGAAACTTACATTATTCTGTTCATCTGCATTCATCATTCGTTATAAGTAGGAATTTTGGAGAAAGGTATGAAACTTGTCCTGAAAGTTAAATTTTACTTCTCTCCAAGCGTGACGATCCAACAACCCGGGTTTGATTCCCGGTAGAAAAGCTGAAACAATTTTACATAGAGGGTTTTCAAGGGTTTCTCGTCAGTCACGCCAGACAAATGCCAAGATGGTCCCTGGCCGAGTAGTTTCCAACATTCTCTCCCCCCACCCTATCTGTTCCTGAGCCCAAGATGCCTAAAGGCCATAAACACTTCAAATTCAACTCCGCACAAGATTCACACACAAAACTGTTTCCTCCATCCGAACCAAAAGATAGAAAATCCTAGACGGTCGCGAAAACTCGTTTTTTTATGGAAACCCATTCTCTAATCCTGACCCTTTTTGGAGGATGAGTGGTAAGACGACTCCCTACCTTGTAATCAATGGGTCCCAAGTTCGATTCCCGGTGGAGACACAGAAAAGTTCAGAGCCCACGGTAAACTGTTGGTCCCGATCTTATTACGTATTCATCCGATGGAAAGCAATGGCAAACCACCATCGGTTCACGTGCCCAGGAACCTTTCTTAGGGCACAACACACATCACCATCATCACATAAATAAATAATTAAAGTTGAGAGAATGATTAGAAACTTAATATTGATCACCTTCACTCCATTCTGCGATTTTCCGGTGGCCGGAAACCGGTGAGATACATTAATTACAGTTAACAGCCATAATGGCCAGGTACTGCTCCCCGCCAAACGTTTGCACCAGAAATCCCACCACGCAATAACTGCCTGCCATAATACTCAATAAACATATTATTTTTTCTACTGTGATAACCAATGTTTCCTCTTTCAACGTGTGTGCAACTATCTATGGCTAACACATGTATGTTAGCTTTAAAAGCTTCATCAATACATAACTGCGCATCCTCTACCTACTAACGATGTAGACAATGGATATTGAATGTGTGTTCAACACTTCAACACTGAATAACTGAGTCTCACACAATTTGAAACAGTCAATGAGAATGCAGCCTGCTTCTGAACATCGAAACGATTTAGTAGAAACATGAGTTGCGCGATCCACTCATCAGAAGCCTTATTTATTTACTTTCAAAACTTTAGTGGACGCAAACTGGTACCGTCACCCTAATAAAAATTTATACATAACCACACTGGAGGAAAACAATACCTGGCAACGTAAATGAGTTGCTATTTGACTTTTTCTTTCTGTCCGCCCTCCATTTTAAATTTTAATTTTATTTATGGCTTTTAGGCATATTTGTCACAGACAGGATAGCATAGGTAAAAGGACGTGGGATCGAAGCCGGCTCGGACCTACTTTGAAGATACCGTCCAGGTAATAGGAGGGCAGGCTGCTTGGAGTGAACCCAGAAGAACCTTCCAAATATGAAATAATACTCTACGAACAGGGCTTAGTTGATCTCGCTACTACTCTTCGATTATAATTTTCACACTTTCACCAACGTGTACAAAAGCAAGTTTTATTTCTCGAGTACAAGGGCAATTTAATAGCATTATTTACACAACCAATGAGCTGCTTCTGTCCTATCTGTAACCTAACACAATAGAATGGACCAGTTCTCTACACTCTTCGCGACTGATTTCCAGGTATCTTCTTCATGCGACAGATATTATAATGCTTGCAACATCTTGCACGTTACACATCGTATATAAGTGCGTTTTGCTACTGAAATATAGCGTATTGAAAGTACATCTCCTTAAACACTTGATCCTGTTTATTACTGATTTCCTCGGATTGGCGAAAACTTATACAAATATAACTGATAGAACATATAAAAATAACATTATATTCACATGATATCATTCCCCTTTTCTAGTATATTTTCTTTCATCCTTCCTGAAACTAAACCACCTTCCGGCTCCTCCACACCGTTGAGTTAAGTCAGCAGACAAACAAACAAGATGCGACTTCCGTTAAGACTTGAGAGAACAAAAGACAAAGACATAGCGTAGGCGTTGTATGAATGTCAAATAGAAGTGCATTTCGATCAAGAAAAAAAATGATATTACATAACACCTAGTGAAGTTTAAGAATAAAACTATCACTGAAAATTGTGTTTCTGTAGATTAGGAAAACTTACAAACATTCAACGTTGTGCTTTCCACCATTTTAGAAGGTTTAAGAGCACAATTTGAATTCAACGTTTAATACTGGTCATTATTTTAACATTTATTAAACAACGTTGATATAACGTATAATTTAACGTCACCAAATACAACGTTATCAAAATTCAACGTTTACAAAACGTTAATTCAACATTGTGTGCTGTGTGGGTACGGACGGCGTTGGTTTGGGGACCTGACACTGTCCGACAGCAAACGGGGAAGGGAAGCCTAGCGCAGCTATGTACCAGATGCCATAAGCAGCCACGCTAAGTTGAATGGGTGAATCAGCAGCAGTGGGTCTGTGGTCACTGCGGGGTGGCATACATGCATGCAAAGTATAGTGTAGGTAGGAAGCCTCGGCGAGAGCGAGGCAACGCTCCCAGTACCTGCTGCAGCTGAGGTAACATATGTCACGCTAGTTCTGTAGTTCATCCCCCCCCCCCTTCCATCACTCTTGTAGATAGATATTTTACCCGACTAATCAAGTCAGACCAAGTACCAATTTATACCTACCAACCCGATTCATTCATACCTGTAGTAACATAGATGTAGTGGTTTTTCCCCGGCTTCACCGGGTTGTTTCCCTCTCTCAAAGTCACTACTTTGCTCTTTCCTATTGTCTAATTTCACTTTCTTTCTCTATCTCCGATGTAGTGGTTAATGTTTTCAGATAGAAACCTCTAGTATACCTCATCCCCATACTTACTGTAGTTCCTACTTTAACAGCATGCTTCGAGGATCACGGTATTATGGTTGGTGATCCACTCACTGGGGCGTTCCTTGGAGGGCTCCGACTAGCTTAGTGTTTCTGTCTAAAACACAATGCTTGTGCTTTCCCCAACGCGGAAGAAGCCAAATAGTCCCTAGTAAATCTAGCACTTTCACTCATATTTCACATTTCCATGATATGAAACTTCGTTATATTTTCCATTTCAACATTACACACGTTTGGAGTGTTTAATTACACCTGTAAATTTTACATTTGTTTGCAGGCCATAAAGTAAAGTAAACCCAAGGTGGGTTTAATTTAGGTCAAAGTATATTAGCTTGTGGAATGCTGTGTTATTTTGGCTATGCTAAGATTTGTTGCGTATTCCAACATGGTATGCCAACATAACAGGACTTGTTACGTATTCTAAATTCAAATCCGTACCTCTTGTGTAATTCTAAAAGAGTTTATCCAGTTTTCGGACGGTTGTTCTACTGATAGAACGCATCAAAGTCATCTACAAAGGCGTACATGTTTTCAATCAGGAAATAGAAAAAGCATACGTTAACACATGATGAGAGAAGTGGGTGGGACCTGTATATTTTATTTCGAACTTAAACTAACCTAACATAGAAAGAAGTACCATCTACACAATTCGCGTCTACATGGTAGATGTATTAACGATATAGTAATTCTTTCCCTTCGCGCCATTATTTGACCTCAGCCTCAGATGGCTAAAGGCCTTAACATAAATTCAATTCAATTCGCGTCATTATTTTGTTTTCGGCCTACAATATGCAACTTCCGCCTACCGTATTTACATCCACGCGCTGTATGAACTGATCAATCCAAAGATAATAATAAGATGTGAATGCCTGAAGTTCTTATGTATACCTCGATAGTAGCGACAGTTGCGGCTAGTCCTGATGCCTTCAGTTTCTAACCAGGGATGTTCTAATGGAATATATGCGATTTTGCCAAGTGACATGAAGCCAAACGTCAATAGCCCCGTACAGTTAACACACTTACTCCAATCAAAAACATTGTTTTTGGCTAACAAAGATGGCAACAAGCTGTCTAGTTGTTAGCTAACCAATCAGGTACGTCACCTTGGTCGATGCTCAGTTTTTTTATTTGTTTCATTCTTTGGGGTGATTTACATGCACGCTTGCGATTAGAGTGAGTAGCCAATTGAAGCACGTGTTTTAATACGCAATACGTAGAACACGCAATAAAACGCGTGTTTCAATTGGCTACTCTCCCAAATCGCAAGCAAAACAGCAACGCAAGCTTTCATGAAATCCAGCCCTTTCTCTGCGCATGGGAGATCTACAAGGAAATCCTCTATTAGAACAGCCTTGTTTCTAACCAACCAACCGTTTTTCTTTATCTATGTTACTGAACGAAGAACTTATAAGTACCCATGGATCTAAATACGGGAGACGGATCTACTTCTAGCGACTCAATATTGAAGCCAGCCAGCAAAGAATGGATGAAGATCTAGCTAAGGAAGAGAGGAGGAAGATTGGAATATTTTAAATAAGGTATTGTACGGAACGTGATGTTCAGTTTTTTTTCATCAATTTCACCTTCCAGGTGATCATGGCTTGTGCTGACTTCAATTTCGGGTCACTAGAAGTAGATCCGTCTCCCGTATCGAAATCCATGATAGTTGCTAAACATTTATTTCCATTATCTCTCCATTTGTTTTTAAGAATTATTAAAACTCTCAACAAATGCGTTTGAACCAGGAATGCTCACAGTCAGAACAAAGATATCAACATCATTATATTTGGTACAGCGTCTAAATTAACTGTAAAGATAAAAAGAAGAAAATCATCCATTGTGAGTTTATATCATAGATTTGATTACTGGATCCTGAGCACGTTATAAAATTACTTTATTGATGTTGATGGAAGCATGTAAGAAAGTGAAATTTCACAGAATCAGGTGAAGTGTTGAATCGGTTAATATATAACTGTAATCACGGCAGAAGCGAAATGTTTAAATACGGTAGAGAAGGCCGCAACGGCCGTATGCCGTTAAAACGGGACAGCGTCTCTTACCTCAAAATACGGGACACCTGGCAACCCCAGCTGTGGCGCCTATCTTTTGACACTAATCAGTCGCTCTATTATCGCCACATTGAGCTCGTTGTTGTAACTCACGGGAGGAAACCATCGAGCTCTACGTAAACGATACTGGAGTGACTACGTAGTGTTGAAAGATGGACGCCAGATCAAATATTTAAACTCGTTTGTCCACTTCCAGTCTAATCTAATGTGGACCAAATGTGGTATCGCTGTGTGGCCCTATTTTTTTATTTACACCTTAATTCCTGAGTTATTCATGTAAGAGTATATCGTACTCTGCTTGAAACAGAAAATACTTCAAATAATGTTTACATTTTTGCCAGAATTAAGACATAAATCAAATACGCTCCCTGGCTTCATATATTCATGAAATTTTCAATGGCTGCAGTCAGTCCAGTATCGTTTTATGATAGAGGTCATTGGAGGAAACTCAAGGAGAAATCTCAGGTTCAGTGTGGCGGTAGTGAATAAAATTTGAACCTTGTTCACTTCACCAGTACCAGAAGCGAGCTACCTTTACCACTCGACCACGGGGTGGGTAGATGAATGAACGTAATGACTGAGACAAGAAACATATTAAGTTCAAGGAAAGAACCAACTAAGAACCCTCACTTACATAATTTCATTGCCCAAATACCACACATGTGAAAATTTACTACGGCAGTGTTGAATCTCTTTACTTTTTTAAACTTCTTTGCATGAAAGAGACGTCCACGTGATTTACCTGCTGTGGAAAAGATATTCCATGACTAAAATATAAAAGAAATAAAAGCTAACAATGACATTGACAATACAAGAAGGGTTAATTTCTCCATTTTAATGAAGATATAACAAATACATCATTCACTAAGGTTGGAAAACGCGTATACATGAATTAATTATACGTCATTATCACAGAAAAGAAAGAAAGGAAGGAAAAACTGTCATTGATAATCTTGCTAAGGGTTTTACTTCTCGGATGTTTATTGGCTAATTGCCGTCTTACGTAATATGCTTGCTATATGATAAAATGGCAGGGCAGGGCTAGAATCATGTTCAGTGTTGTGTTATGAAGGGTGGTGCTAGCAGGTAAGTTTTCGAAGTGACTGTGTGTGTGTGTTATACGTAGTGATACGAGCAAATTACATCAACATTGTCAATACCGTAAAACTTGTTTCACTATCCTATTTTTTTTCCTGTTCTTTACAACCATTTACAACAACAGGTTCAGTTTTTTACTTCATCCTCAAGAATTATCATGTTTTATTAGTGATAGGGTGTTCTTTTTATGAAGAACCCAAACTGTGTATTTATATGGTTGGTTAGCTTCTAAGTTTTTGGTGAAGTAGACTTGAAAGTTGGCATAACTCCGTTTAATGAGCTCCTACGAGAGTTGAGCCTGTGACCACGCACACAGAAAGTGGGCATGCTAGTCTCTCGGCATCCGGACATTTTGTTGAATTTGAATTTATTTTGTGATTTTTAGGCATCTGTGGCTCAGGCCAGGATAAGGTAGGGGAAGGAATGAGGGAAGGAGTCGGCCAGGGATTAATTTGAAGGTACCATCCCGACATTTAACTAAGTGACTGAGGAAAGCCCTTGAAAACATCTGTCAGGATGGTCAGCCAGTGGGATTGAACCCAGAACTTTCCGAATGTAAGACCAACGCTCTACCACTGAGCTATGCTAGCTCGACTTGGGGATACCGTGTTAAGGAGTTCTTTCTTGCCGAAGAGCTTCTTCTTTTTTTTAAAAAAAAAAAAAAGTACTAATATTTCTTGCTTGTGATTAGTCTTAAGTGGTCTTAACTAATAAATTTCAATGTAGATAAGAACACCGTTTATCTAACATATTATTATAGTTCCTAAGATTGCCAGTAGGTCTGTATTGGTATGTTCCAGTAGTGGTCACAATCTGGATTGTCTGGTGGAAGTGGTTTGTTTCAATGTGCTGATCGAGAGGTGGAAAATGAAAGCATATATTACGGAAATATTAACAGTCGGTACAGAAAATATCTTGCTGCCGCGGTTGCAACTGGCGACACGTTTTCAAATATAAATTAGTGAAGTTATATGTACAAATTGCCTCGAAGAAATTTATCCAATTGTACAGTTGTTGAGTCTGGGCTGGGAGGCTTGATTCCATTAAGCTATACACTTGCCACATTTAACGTCCATTAGCTACATTCTAGTTCCAAGTAAACTTTCACGTAAGCTTGCAGCTGCTTTGTACACAAGAGAAGTCAGTTCACATTCATCCTGCAATATGAGGTAATAGATTATGATGATAATAATTTTATCAACGTGCAGTGAAGAGCAGGATTTGACAATATAGCACAGTCAGTAAGCAACACTTGTATGAAATACAGTTGATAATGAAAAATACTTATATGTTGAAAGTGTCTATAAATCCTTATACAAATTTTGAGGTAAATAATACAAAGAATTAGTAAACACGTTCAAAATAAAATTCAAATTGCCAATACAACACGGGATCGACAGATATACATTAATTACAAATAACAGGATGACGTGTTGTTAGCAGCTAAACTTATATCTAGTTCTTCACTTACTATACGTCACAAATCAAGATATAGTGTCAGAAATCATGTGAACAACAAATCTAAATAATAAAAATAATAATAATGATATTGACATTCAGACTTAACGCTGTGTTAATTAAATATCTACATATGAATTATAGAATCAAACTTAAACAACCAAATACTGAATATATTAAGTTAATGGATTATTCTTCTTTACAAGTTAAAGCAAAATAATCAATCAATCCTTTACAAGTCTATTTAATATCCTATAAATAGTATTGTTAGGCTCTAATGGTTTAGAATTTGAAAACTTAAATTTTCCAGTAAATTTTTACAATTTATTTTATTGTTGATACCTTCAATAACTTTTGTCTAGTTTAAAAGGGTTCTAAATTGAGAAAATGACACCAATAATGTTCGAACTCATAGACATGGCATTGCAATTTAAATTTGAAACTTAGGATTCGTACAAGGCATTTTTGTACGGCTTCGAACTTATCAATAGCAATTTTAGTAATGGGACTCCAAATTATGAAAGAATATTCGAGTTTTGATGTAACCAATAATTTATAAAGAATGCCACAGGTCAGACCATTGAACAAAAATTTATCCAATAAATTAAATTTTTGGCTTCTGTAATAATGATTTCAAGGTGCTTCTTAAAACTTAATTTGTTATCAAACAGTATACTTAAATCTTAGTAAAATCGGTTTATGATTTGCTTATTTCCAATTGAATATGAACCGGCTGTATAGTTTGTTTTCTTGGTATATCGTACCAGAGTAGTTTTAGAGATATTTTCATTGCAGCAGATTCTACTTGTAATATACTGAAAAAGGAAAGGCCCTAAGATGAAACCTTGGGGTATTCCATTAACTATGTGAGCACTAGAATATACTATATTATTCATCTTGACCTGGAATGATCATTTTCTTTTTTAGAAATTATTAAACCATTGAAGATAGCCTGGGAATAACACCATCAGTTATAATTTGCTTAGTAAAATACAATGAAAGACTAATTCGAAGGACCTTTGTTAAATCGAAATATATCACATCACATTGGAAGTTACCATGTACTTTGTATATTATGTGGTTGTTGGTACATATTAGTAATTGTAGATCGTACAGTGTGGAAGCTATATTGGTTTTCATCAATTGCAGGTGTTCTGCTATTATTGTTTACAAAATCCTACGAAAACCACAAAGTTCTGAAATTGGTTGATAATTTATTAAATCTGCTTTATGTATAGGTATAATAATGCTTTCTTCCATTCAATATGATAAAAAATCCTGTTTTTAAAGATTTATTAAAGAGTTGAACAATAGTAACTGCATGCTTTGATAACATAATTTAGAATTTTATCGGGTCCTATACTCGATATAGCCTTTGGTTTCTGTATAGCTTTTAAAGCCATACCTTCAGTAACATTTTGTACCATAATCGTATTAGTATTCAAGTCAAAACTATTTTACCACTGTTACAGTTAAAGTTCTGAGAGTAATGCTCTTTAAAGGTTTCAGAAATGACAAAACTATCAGTTATTCTGACACTATTAATCCTTAGATATTGTACACATTTGTCTCTCTTAGTTCCATGGAATTGATTCCAAAAATATCCAGTATTATTGACTAAACTTCTTTCTAATTCTTTGAAGTATTTTTTTCTTACTGTTTTACCTGGGATCGTGATTTAGCGAGTTTATCATACCACGTACGGTCATTCGTTTTTTTAAATACTTGATGTATAACCTAGTTTCTTTATTAGTTAGTTTCCGTAGCTCCGTAATTAGCTCCCTACACATGTTTGTAGAACATACTTGGTATTTCCCATATCAGTAACATTTTAACTTGCCGCCTTACGCATAGCTTGTCCCTTAAATATAGATGTGTTGGTGGGTATTGCTTCTTAATGAAATGGAAAACAAAATATAATACAAAAACAGAAACGTGTAAATTGTAGCCTACAAGTCTGGTTATATAAAGGTAAGCAAGAAAGTTCTGTCTCTTTTTCACCCACCACCTTCGAACATCGATATATCACCTAAGACGTACCTGGAAGATCAAACATAGTTCCCATCAGCATCGACGACCTTCTGCCAACGTCCTGGAAGGCCATGGATTCCATCGCGGTAGAACTTCGTGGGCCGTGAAGCGAAGAAGGTATCAAGTGCATTTTGCACCTCTACTAGGGATTTGAACTGGCGTCCTCTAAGGTGATTGTCCAAGGAATGGAACAGGTGAAAATCGGACGGTGCAATGTCCGGGGAGTATGGCGTATGCAATAGTGTTTCCCATCCAAGGCGTAGAATGGTGTCCCGGGTCATCCTAGCCACGTGGAGCTTAGCGTTGTCCTGTAACAGGAGGACCCCTTTGCGATTCAGAGGTGCTGGCTCCAGAGTTTTGAGTTTTTCTTGAAAACGGCTCAACTGCTGACAATACACAGTTGCATTGATGCTCTGACCAGCTGGTAGCAGTTCCCGATGCACGATGCCGCGAGCAGTCCACCAAACAGGGCCTTCTTCTGGTGCAGTGCTGGTTTCGGCTGTTTTGAAACCGGTTCATGGGATGCTAACCAATGATGACGGCGCTGTGGAGCTTTGTACAGGACCCACTTCTCATCACATGTCAACACCCTGTCCAGAAATGGCTCCTTCCTCAGACGAGACAGCAAAGAAACACAGGTGTCTGCTCACGTTGCCTTCTGGCCCGGAGCCAAATCATGTGGGACCCATCGACCCAACTTGTAGTGCTTCCCAAGTTGATGGAGGTGCTGCCGAATGGTTTCTCCACTCACACTGAATTGTAGTCCAAGTTCCTCACATGTCTGGCCACTGTTCGGCTCAATTGCTGCCTGAAGATCTTCATTTGGTACCAGTGTTGGTCTTCCTGCACGTGCTGCGTCTTCGAGTGTTTCGTCAGAGTCCTTAAACTTCGTAAACCACCGCTGCACTGTCTGCGTAGTCACGACACCCTCACCAAAGGCCTGGCATATCTTCCGCCCCGCTGCAGCTGTGTTTGACCCCAGTTTGAACTCGTACAGCATACACGCCCTTATGACGCTCTGTGGAGGTCCCATGTTCACCCTATGCTTCCGTACGTTCACGGTGTAACTGAACTGCCACAACCAGGTAGTATGTTGGATATACCCACACCAACAACTGACCTTCGCCTGATCTCCCTTCGCTTTCAACTCACGGTGTGTGGGCCAATTGAACACAGACCTCCACAAAAAGCGACAAAACTTTCTTGGTTAATCTTATATGTTTAACAAGAGCGATCACATCGAAAGTGATAAGAACGGGGTTCGATGTGGAACTTAACAGTGAACTGAGATAAGGTAGAACCGACAGGTTTACGGCATAGCCTTTAGACATCTCAGGCTCAGGTCGGGTTACGGAGAGGATGTTGGAAGCTAGTTGGCCAGGGGCTAATTAGTAGATACAATCCCATCATTCGTCTAATAGGTATATTCGCCAAGTGTCCCGCCGAGATTTGTTTAAAATTGATTAAAATGCCAAGTTCTCTGCGGCCCAATGCGTATTGAACTAATTTTAGCGGCCTATACCGATAATTTGCATATTTATGAGCCTTCATATATCCGGAATGCTATCGAAAACTACTATTACGCTCGGACACAAAATTGTTTTTATTTTCTTTAGATAGAACTGGACATAAATGTGGCAGAACAAATTGGATCAAGTACACACCGACCGCCATCTTGAATCCACCATATTGGATTCAAGTTTTTTTTTTCAAATGGTAATAGGTGCAGGTGATACATTAAAATTCATGTAAAGCCTTTCGCAGAAATTCACTGGTGTAGTTAATTACACTGTAACTTGAACCGTCTTGAAGTTACTGCATATCAAATGTCAGGCACTTTACTAATATTTAACAAAATGTAATGGTGTTGGGGGAGGGTCTAGTTTGTGTGTAAGGCTAATTGTAGCTGCCTATAGCGGTAATTATATATACTTATGAGACTTGATGAACCAATCCTGTACGCATAAATATACACGACAGTAAGCACACTGGATGAATGATGCATTTGTGCAGTTGGGAGATGAGCAACTCGAATCTTCAATTTGCCAGAGGCCATTGTCAGGAGCAACAAAGGAATCACATTTGACGGGGAATGCTGCTTTTTTCCACGAGTGCCTAATCATGTTGCTGAATATTGGAGCACAGAACTGATTATGGATAAGTGCGTAAACATCAATAATAGCATTACGGCTCTCGAGGTCTATATCAGTATTATCGAGCAAAACTCCGTCACAAAATCCTTTGGCAAACTTTTTCCATATTCACAGAAAAAGTATACATCTAAAGTCTGGACCGACAACGTTGCACCAGGCGGAACGGTTGCTATTTCTACATGTTTATCCGGAATTGAAAACGTGTTGCTGAAGGAGAGAAAATGAATCAAGGACTAGACAACATTTCGTTTCAACATTGGGAGAGAAACTAGTATCCCGCCATTGTACAAGAATATTCTTGTCCACTTGCCAGATTTGCAACACGTTACATACACATTTGGAGGTCGAATCAGTTTCTGTTGCACAATCGGACCAAAGCCACCAATTGGTTCATGTAAGACAATAAAAAGAAAGGAAAGTAGTTTGCCATCCATGGAAACAATGGGCTGAATTGTACATGAATGCGATATTCCAGACGGTAATTTTACCCCAACAATGTTATCTCTTTCACCCATGTTAGATAGTATGCGATCCCTGTGAATCTAATAATTGAATCCAGATTGGTTGGTATTTAGAATTTCAGCTGAAGAATACTTTGGGACAATCTTGTCGGTAAATTCAATATCAAATGCGATCGCAGAATTTTCAATCTCTTCTTCTGACTGAGCATGTTTGTACGTCACAAGGCGCGTCATCTTGCGAGTAACAATTTTGTGAGCTGTCTTGAAATTCAAAAGCTACGTTGGTCCACCTTTGAAATCAGTTAATCCAAGCTCTCTAGCTTTTGTACATGCTCATCGCCTATATCAACACAACGGACACTTATTATTATTATTTTTTGGCTCTTGAAACTTTGACCACACACACTCCAATATGACCTTCAGTTCCGATATGACCTTCCGATATTATCTTAAAATACTACTTGCAATCTCCCTTTCTCCACCAAGTACTACCCATGTTGAAGATGGTACTTCAATCTGGCGTAGTGCCTCTAACACTATTTGCATCGGTTTTCATCGTAGGTAATAAACACACACACACCCCTCGCACAATAGCACTCACACATTAATTATAGTCTATCGGCCATTAACGTACGATCATAAAAGTAAAGAAGTACTTATAGAGTTGAACACACAGAAACACAGTTACAAGACACTTCCGCACGATCAGACCACCTCTTAACAGTCTCTCTGTTGAAAACAAGTCAATATGGGCAACTAGAACCTGCGTCAGCAAACTTTACTGACGGTTTGTATAGAACAGATCAGTTAAATCCCCGCCAGGCTCTTCGCGAATGAACATTGAAGAGTAACATCAGTTATGCTTACGTTTTTTGATGTTGGAAAATGAAAACAATTTCCAACTGAAAAAAATAAAAAGTATGGGAGAAGCAGTACTTGATCCAATTTGTTTTTGCATATATCCATATTGATGTCCAGTTTTATCTAAAGAAAATAAAACCATTTTTTTTTTTCGAGAGTAATAGCAGTTTACGATAGCATTCCAGATATAATTATGAAGACTCATAAATATACAAATTACCGGTATGAACTGCTAAAATTAGTACAGTACACATTGGGCCGCGGAGAACTTTGTAATTTAATCAAATTTATACTAATCCTTACTTGACACTTCGCGAATGTACCTTGTGAGACTTCCGCCCATAAAAGTAGATAATCGATTGTGATAATAAGTGATTCTAAAATACTTCGTTGACTTAGCAGACGTCTCCAGCAAGCTGAAGGATGTGATATCCTTTGGCTAATGCATATCGCAAACAAAAGGAATAGAGAAGACAGCATCAAGAAGGATTTGAGAACCATCCCAGCAATTGTGTGGTGGGACTAATGACAACAGCAGAAGGCTGAATCCTATAATTCAACACTGAATAGGATTTGGAGAAGTACTTGTTGATCATCACCTTTAGACCACGGGGCTTGGGTACATGTTTAGACATGTGAGAAAATATTTGTTCATTTTCTTCCTGTAAGCCAAAACATGTTATTTTTCTCTTAAAGAAGAAGCGGATTAAAGTAATTATTTTGTCCTTTTCTCGCGGAATGAATAAAAAGGGAAAGAAAAAAGAAGCAAATTTTAATTTTGAGGACGGATATGCTATTTGTGTATTTCTTTGTATAGGTTACATGATTTTCTGTTCTTACTATGGACTTTGTTTTGTAACCTTTTTTCCCCTAAGTAAATTCACAGCAATTATCAAACCACAAATGCAAACTAGCAGTTGAAAGTGCAAAATGTCCTTCATATATATATATTTTTTTTGTCTTTCAAATTTCAATTACAAAACAAATCTTATCCTCCCTCGGAAATCAAGAATTGTTAAGAAAAAAAAACAACAACAACACATTCTTTTATTAGACTTTGCACGTTGACCAATAGATGGCGCAAAAATTACTCGAATGTATTGCTGCACGATAAATCTAACTCTTCTTTTTTTATATTAGCCACGTGCATAATTTCTTTCAGACATTTTTTTTTGAAATTTATTTTGTGGATGGAATTCCCAAGCAGAACAAACTTGTTTATTAACAATGTCCAGGATATGGTGTTTTTTTGTTTAGTTTTTTTTGTATAGTGTAGAATCACACGTAGAAAACATAGTAATGCAGAAATGTACACGGAAGTACTTTAGTACAAAATTGTCAGTGAGCTTTTACACGAGGTAAGGAGTCAGTTTTCCTACAGACAGTTTGTGTAAAAGTATGGTTACTTCATACTAAAACACAAAACCTAAGAAACTACCGGCACTTAAAAGGTGAGTTAAATTATTGATTTAGTACGTTCTACTTTTAAGTGTGAGACATTCAGTACTAGCTTTTAACCATGGTAATGAAAATTCATCCTAATAACTATATCTATTTAAAATTAAAATAGTTCTTAACCCATAAATGTGCTGTTAAAAAGACTCTTATGTTATTACCCATAGAGCACAGGTACATTCTAGGAATATGCTACGAATATCCCCCCTGAGAATATTGGAATATCCCAAGGATATATTCTCAGATATTCTTAGTACATGTGTAGAATATTCTACGAATATCTGAATGTCCGAGATTAGCGCATATCCCAAGGATATTCCTGGGGATATCCCAAGTATATTCTACGAATATGTTGAGGACAATTTTTCTTTGGGGATATTCTCAGAATTTTCCACGAATCTTTCTAAACCTTCATTCTAGAATATTCGTTTAATATTCTAAAAAAGTATATCCTTAATTGATCCCAAATATTCTGGGACATTGTACGCATATTGTGGATCTAAAAGGGATATCCGTGGGATATCCTGTGCTATGTGGGTATGAACAATGATGACGATGATTGGTGTTGTGCCCGAAGGTCAAGTTGAACTGATGATGATTTGTCATTGCCTTTCGTTGCATGAAGATGACGTCCTAAGGACCGGACCTACAGTTTAATGTGGAAATTGACCCCGAGACCTCTTGATTACAAGACAGCGAGCGTTACCAGTCACCCACATGAGGCACTGTTAGGAATAATAGAAACCTAAATTTTAAACCACAACAAAACTAGATAAGAAGCACTTCTTATTGATCACCGACAATAGGAACACTCGACAATGATTTATATCTAAAGTCGAACACAATAATAGGCCTATACTTAATAGATATGATTATTTGTATTGTTTATGATACAAAGTCAGAACCGAACATTTGCAAAGCTAGAAAAAACAATTTGTCTTAAAACTATTAAAAAAACGACAGACTTGCCCTAAATCTCTTCTTAGCTCTTAGGTAACATGTCTGGCATCTTCTAAGCTAACTAGAGTAGCCAAATACTTTGTAATTTTTTTCCGGTCTTTAATGCCATTTTCGATAAGTAATAAAACCTAAATATCAAGCTGAAGGTGTCTGAAAACTAAAGATAATTATTTATATACTATTTTTTAATGACATGGATCTAGTTTTAATAATATGTATGTGGAAATGGCCCACCATTGATGTATGTTCCACCACCGGTGCCCTTTGGATTCACTGAACAGGATGACAGCCGACCTTGAGACGGACATCGAAAATTTTATTTTTCGACATAGGCTAAGGACAACGAAACACGTTTAAATTGATGGAAAACTCAAATTCAATATTCCTAACCAAGACAAACAAAATGTCTTCTATCTTCGTGGGAATGTAAAAGAAACCAAAATGGAACTGATTTGTCAGATTTTTGGATTACGTACAGTAGACCCCATCCGATACGAGGATTCCACGACCTACCAAGCGTCTTTGCTTCTAGACCAACCAGTTGCTCGCGACCTACAGATTGAGAATTGCTTGTTTAACAAATAGGGACTAATAATAGAAAAATAAAGTTCTAATTTAATATTGTAATTTCTTTGTTGACTTGTGGATTATAGATCATCTTTATCTCGACGAGGACTTCCTACAATTCGAAAAGTAAGTCAGATATGCCAGCTACGTGATCTACACAATGGTCGTAGGAATGCTTAAAACAAAGATGTGCAAATTAGAAAAATAGTATAGTGAAATGGAAGACATAACAAAAGGATGTCCTTAACTAAAGATATGAATACATATTAGAAAAACAAAACACAACAAAAACATGAGAATGGGAAACTCACACCATGGTACTATGCGTGACCTTGACCGAAATGAGACATTGCACAATCGTGTCGAAAATTTACAAAAAAAAGACTAGAGAACCTACCGAATAATACGTTAATTAAAGACATGGTAAATGCGTGAAAGGGTTTCTTAATAACAATTAATAACGTAATGAGCTATTAAAGATAAATTCAGCCCTGTACAGCACTTATATCAATCCTTCTTGTTATAATCTTTATGTCGTTAACTTACACAACAAATGCTGGGAATCGAACAGCGGAAGTAGCCCATTATTGTGTAAAATACATTTTTTTTGATACCCTTATATTTTTATCATTGTTAACACACACACGCACGAAAAAAAATAAACAAAGAGAAAAAAAAGATTCAAGGTGGTTATTAACGCTCAGGAAAAGCATAACGACCCTTGTCTTACAGCAGTAAGGATTCTGAAATTATAACTAAAATTTCCTCCTCCCTGTGTGATTTGACTATACGCATAGACTTTAAGCGCATCAGAATTGTCCATCAGAAGATATCGTATTTAAATGTATGGGACAGGGAGCACGTTGATACGATTTTTACAAAATGGAGCACATTGCTTGATGCTCTTCACAAATTAGTGTGTTGCAGTGTTGGCAATAGTATCTTGTTATTCTTCTCTACGCGCTTTGGCAGAAACCACTGTTCTTGGGCTTTATTGGTTCTTCAGGCTCTGTACTATAGGTAGAAAGAGTTACTTTAAGAATTTCTGCCACATAATTGAATGAGAACGCATTACTTACCATCATCGTCAACTTCTTCTTCATCTTGAACCATTTTCTATCCAATGTTGGATGAAGACCTCTCCCTTTTCTTTTCACGTATGTCAGTCTGCTGCTATCCTCATCCATGTAGCTCCTGAAAACGCTTGATTTCATCGCATTTGGTCGTTTCTTTTCTCAGGGAATCCAATGTAAGTACATGATAGAAAAAGTTACAGTAATCTTAATGCTTCGCCTTATAGACTATGTGTTACTAATACAAGAGAACACGATATACAGTAGCGAGAAAAATCGATACCGCACATTAAATGCCTCAAGGCCAATTGAAGTTACTGAACGCCTCAAAGTTGATCACTCGAAGGTGTTCAAAACGTCGAAGATTTACGAACTAGTGTAGTCTGATAGACGAAGCGTTAGGATTGCAGGGTTAAAGAAGGCTTTCAAACTGTATCAATGTGCCCCATGCACGGGCAGATTGGTACGGGTCTGAGGCAGATTGGTACAGATTATGTTAAATCTCATTATTTTGATTGATGTGCAGATATTATTCGTCCTCAAGAGTATATTACAGAAAACATTTATCAACATTTTTTCCTGAATAATTTCAAAACATTTTAAAAATATTACTAATTGAAAAGTATGAAAATATTACTAATAAAATACAACTCTCCTGTAAGTTCATTATATAGGCTATCTCTTTTAATATCTATGGGCTAACTACAGACAAACAAAGTTCGTTTCAATAGTTGCAAGTTTTATTTCTAGTATGCATTTTCACTGTTTACAGATTGATCATTCTTGTTGGAAATTTTGTTCCGTGAAATTGGCACGTACCGATGCCATTAATGTACGTACCCCTTCGATATTATACCAATCTGTCCCATGCAGACATTTTAAGAAAGGAATTTCCGGATGAATGAGTTAACCCTACCACGGAAACTATTTTATACTGTTTGATATAAACTTTGGGTGTCTAAAACATCACTTAGTTTTCTTCTATTTGATTACGATGTTTCTAAGTACAGTGTTGCCAACTATATCTATATAATTATGTACGTGACAATTTTTTCTTTATGTTAGCAAGTATGACATATTTCTTATACCTGTTTTTTTAAATAGAAAAACAAACAATAAGATCAAAAGGACCTTCGTACAGAATAGTATATGCACGAAGGCACCTTCACAGCACATTCCATTTCATATATGACATTTACTATGTACTATGTACCCTTACTACTACCAAGGGGAGGGGAGACTCCGTGGTCCACAACACATTATTTACATTATAATTGGAACAAGACAAACATGAAAAATAAAGCAAATACGTTGTATCACCAATGGGTTGAAGCCTGACAATATATATATATAATAAATCACAGCCATATTCAATCCACTAGTGGATGAGGCCTCTCCCCGAAGGGAGGAGTTGGTCTACTGCTCCCACGCTGACCAGACGGGTTGGGAGAGGAGAGCCGAAGCTCTCACTGTGATCGCCACTGTATTTTATTCACAGCAGCTCCCCAATTGTCCTCACGATGCTGGGTCAACACCGAAATTTTTGAGCCCCCACCGAGAATCGAACCCGGGGAGCGCGCTACCGACTAGGCTACGCAGGAGCTCATATATATATATATATATATATATATATATATATATATATATATATATTTCAGATTTTTTTGTACAATTGGAAATGTTAAAATGATTAAAAAAAATAAATAAATTTGTGAGCCTCGGAGGACTCTCCCTTGCTAATGCTAGGGTTAAGTTGCTTATGGTGCATACAGACAAATTTCTACCCAAGGAAATTTGTGTTCGTGGACATCAGACATTTTACCGATAACTTAATAAACATATCGTCACCTTGGAACTAGAAGGTACTATGCCACCTTCGCTACTTTTGAGAGAGAGAGAGAGAGAGAAGAAAAGTTTTAAAGTTGGAAGTTCCATTTAAAGTCTGTATAAATGTGTTTCATTTCTAATATTTCTAGACATTTGAAGGTCGCTTTGTAACATAGTATTTTTGCGGTTGATACCCTTCAGTACAAAGTCTTTCACTGTAGTGTTAACTCCATTTTGCCCAAAAGTGGACATAGTACCTTCTGGTTCCAAGAGAACTATATTCTACTGAAGCTTACGAATCTAGAAGTAAAAGCTTACTGTTGTCTTCGATAATTGTCGAAATCCACACACAGCAAATATTAGTTGTCTCTCAACTATATACTTACAGTGATCATCAATTATTCCCTCCACATAATACTCATAATTTATCGTTTTCATTAGCAAAACTTAACGGCACTGTACTAATGTCCCATGTACCAATATGCCCCCTTGAGTGCCGGATCTAAGAGAGGGAAAGGGGACAAGCGCCCCGAGCGGCAAAAAGCTAAAAATAAAAAAATAAAAGCTCTTGAAAAGGAAGTAAAAATGGCATATTAACTTGCACTTGACCTAAAAGTGTTCAAAATTTCAATACCGGCGCGCTAAGATATTTTTTTAAATGTTATTCCATATAACCTACCTTCATCTTTAAAAATTGAGAGCCGCGACTCAAGTCAGATAGGCAGGTCAATTGCCTTACTGGAGTTAGTAATAGCGAAGCCACGACAGACTCCAGAGATGATAAAAAAAAAAGTACGCTATTTGATGTGAGACAATGTTGTGGTCGTCGCGTCGGCCGGTCGTGTTGTTTAGATAAAAAATGATAAAAGACGGCAAATGTGCGGTGGAAAGGGCAGCGAATTTTAACTTTGCCCCCTATAGGAAAATTTCTAGATCCGGCACTGGCCCACTTTCCCATATACTGCAAGATTCAATACATCAGTACCTGTTACTCAGAAGAAATGTTTAACTAATAAAATATAAAAACAGATAAATACACCTAACAGTCTCATATTTTGTGTTTTGTACATGGGCATATTAACGATATAGATAACTCCTGCCATCTTGGTATGACCTTTCCATTAATTTACATGGAAATCGTTTTACTCGTCTCATGTCTCTTAGAAGTAGAATATTCAAGTTCTACTTTCACGAAATTTGCCTTTGTGGTTATTTTGACTCTTGTAGAGTTTTGGTTTGTGAAGTTTCTTCAAATATATAAGTATAATGTAATATTTACCATATAAATTATAATGTCAACGACAAATTACACTGTTCGTGTGTAAAATATTACATTTCTATAAAACAGCATGAGTCAAAGAGAACATGACGAAACACTAGGCGAAAACAACGCTCCTAAGAGACATAAGACATAACAATTCCCATGTAAATCAGTGGAAAAGTCATACCAAGATGGCGGGGGTATACATAAACTCACATTATTTCGAGTTATGTATAAAATATTACCTTGAACTTTTTTGTTTCTCAATGTCACTTGTATCCCTTGGCTTCTGGACATCTAAATTAATTTCGCTTATTTATCTGCATCCTAGTTTAAAACTATTTTTTTTATTATTATTTATTAAGGCACCAGAATAAATTGAACTTATTACGTTAACACAATGCGTCATAGTCATAACATAACCTAATGTATTAGTGTTTTTTTAATGTGCTGAAATATATACATAGATATGTCATCAGCATAGAAACATATTCTTTCAAGAATATATTATATTTAATTTAAAATTACAATCATGCTCATCTGATTCATTATTATTTATGTCATGTACAGTTTTTTTCATGACCTCTCTTGTTCACAAGCAGATTAAATTCGCAAGGGCAGAAAAAACACACTATTCGACTACTTAAACCATACACAAATCATTCGCTTGTGCCATGACAACCGGTGTGCGCTTATCTTGTCTCCACGTGTAGAAACAAGAGAAATGATTCGCCACCGCAAATAATCAAGTAAGTAGAATTGCCTTACCGCAGTGCCATCTGTTATGTGTTCTGAAGGATAAAGAACTGTGCCAAAGCGTTATGTCGAAAATCCTGTTTTAGCCTAGTTGGTAGAGCGTCGGATTCCCGGCCCGAAGGCCGGGTTCAGTTCACCTTATATCTTCTTATATCGGTCACCTTATATCTTATTTTTCCAAACAACTTTACTTTTTTATTTGTACTTACGAACAATCGCTTCCGTTTGCCTTTTCAAGATTCTACACAATTGACTCAATACGTTTATTCGTTGTACGAATTTTAAACATTTTACGTGATTCACTTAAATAGATTAAAAATTCAGGTTAGATTCTTTTATTACACGCGAAATCACGTTTAACACAAACAATTCTCATTCACTGTGTATTTGGAAGCCTCTCACCTGATCACGATATTACTTTTATGAATGACTAGCTAAAGTACCCGCCCGTTGGTGCGGAGTGAATAAAATGTGTTGCCAACACCACCACCACCAGGCATTCGTTTACAACATACTTGAGGAGAATGCTCATATATTATATTGCAGTGAAGGCAGTGTTATGACGTCAGGGACACATTCTCCCGAGAACGTTGAATGGTACCTACAAACTAGGCATTGGGTGATTATCTTCCAACTTCCACTCCCCCACCCTATCCCGTTCTGAGATGCCTAAGGGCCACACATACATTGAATTGAATTCCTGGATGGACGGTAAAAGCGAGATTGAGAGTCTGATGAAAGATTGGGGATGCACTAAAAACATATTTGAAATCAGAAACAATAATTTTGGAAAGTATGGTATAAACATGTGGCTACAGTTCGACACAATTGTGAAGAAAATGATCACCAACACTTTTCATTTTCAACAACATGTAGAACGAATTAGTAGAATTATTAGTCTAGCTGTATATCAAGAAAGCTAATTGAAGCTCAGGAGAAACTTTTAGGGCTGGTTTTCATGAAGGCTTGCGTTGCTTGCTTTGCTTGTGATTAGGGTGAGTAGCCAATTGAAACACGTGTTGTAAGGCCCCTATTACGTGTTCTACATGTAAGGGCTGATTTACATACAAACTTGCTTTGCGTGCGATTTGGGTGAGTAGCCAATTGAAACACGTGTTTTATTGCGTGTTCTACGTACTACGTATTAAAACACGTGCTTCAATCGGCTACTCACCCAAATCGCGCACAAAGCAAGCACCGCAAGCTTGCATGTAAATCAACCCTAACATTTATTTCAATTGGCTATTCACCCAAATCACAAGCAAATCAAGTAACGCAAGTTTTCATGAAAATCAGCCCTTATCAGGAACGTATTATAGGGGGCCGGAGCCCCCCATACTCAGATCTTATGAAAACATAGTATAACTTCACGTGTAATTATACATATTTAATCTACATTTCATGCCCAGACACACTTTGGACCCCCCCCCCCCAAACCAAATTTGCGCGTGTGTCTCTGACTCATATTTAATATATATATATATATATATATATATATATATTATGCGTCAGTGCTGTATTAAACCTACATGCTTTCGTGCATATTTGCTCAGCCAGTTTAAGCTCGTCATTAGAGCAGTGTTCGATTTGAAGCGGAGGATGGTTGGGTTTTTTTCCTCTCTGCGAAAATATTCCCTGGCTCTGTTTTCCTATATATTCCCCAAACCTCGAGTATGAACGGGTATAAAATACAGTTTTCTACATCGTGAGTTAATTTTCCTCATCTCTGGAAATTGTACAAATCAGACACCGCGTTAGTTCACAAATAAAAAATAATGTCTACTACGCCTCAGCCTGTATTCCGATGTGCAGTTAACTTTAGGACGAGATTTGCACTGAAATTCTGCTTAAACAGATTTCTTCTTTACGGGTAGTAGAAAAACACCTCTTTAAACGACCCATTTTATGGATTCACTGAACCTTAGTTCAATGAACTCACATTGCAGTAAATGAAAACAAAACACACGTGTGCTATGAGATATGCTTCATATTATTACGATAACTCAAAACAGAATTATATGAACTTGTTTGTTTCTAAATAAGTATCTAACGTTTTTCTGATTTGTAAAAACTAAACAAGTTTTATCTTTGCGTAATTCTTAGGGCTGATTTTCATGAACGCTTGCGTTGCTTTCGATAAGGGTAAGTAGCTAATTGAAACACATGTTGTAAGTCCCCCTATTACGTGTAACACGTGTTTCAATTGGCTATTCACCCAAACAAGCAACGCAAGCTTTCATGAAAATCATCCCTTAGGCAGCCTGGGCAAGATAATCAATACATTACATTAACAAACGTGTGTACTAATCAGTTAAAAACTGCCTTTAAGAGTATAATTTAATGATAACAAGAATTTAGTTCGAGGGAAAATGTTAATTAACGTACACAATATCTCTTTTTAATCTTTTGTTTATGTAATATAAACCTTGCTTGACTAATCCAGTGCCAAGGAACCTTGTTATCCGCGACTAACCAGAAAAGGAAAGGAAATGTTCATATCTAGTTTAGTAGGTAAAAATTGATAAACAGAAAAAGAAATGGAGAGGTTTCTAGAAGATAATTCGCGACAAAATTTATAGTACAAGTTACAATCAATGGAACTATCAGTTTCCTTACTTTAGTTTTTGCTCAGATACAAATAATAGAGGTGAAAGTATAAACTCCGAATATTTTATGCAGTGCCATTAATTCGGGTGACGGTTTTGGATGTTTGCAGATTTCAGTATTTATGGTAGGTTTAAGCACACACAAATTTACACTTCTAATGTTCTTGACTGTTTAATGTTGTTAACTGTCGATTTATTATTATTATTATTATTTTAAAGAAACTGATTCCGACAATAACATCTTGGTATTCAAACATTATTACGTTCGGATTAATCTTTTTTATTTTGGCCTATCCTTTAATTCTTAACATCCTTGGGAAATTTCAATGATGTCATGTGTAAGACAACCTGTTAAGGCTGATTTATATGCACGCTTGCTAAACAACGAAGCTTTCATGAAATCCAGCCCTCAGTTCTATAGAATTTGAAAGTAGTATCCCAAGTGGCACATCCACGTGGGCCGATGTGAGCATATTGGATTTTACGACATTGATCGATATCGTTCAACGACATCGGACATCGACACCGTTCGATATGGATCATCGAGATTGCTCAATATCGGGTATCGACATCGCTCAATAACGGTCATTTACATTGTGAACATATTGTAATTCTATTTTTTGTATTATTTTTTAAAAAGGAATCCCCCTTTTTATATAGAACCACCAACATAAACAAACCAACAAGAAATAGTACAACACGTTAGAAATTGTAAAACAAAATTAATTATTACTTATGTACAAAAAAAAATCTGTAGCTAAAGTTACATCATTTCGTTGTGCTAATGTATTGTAAAATTTGTCGACCACTGCTAGTTTGTAAAATAATAATAATTTCGATGTTGCGTTCATGCTAAAATTTGTAGTTTCGCTCTATTGTAATCATTTCACATCTCTTCCGCTTTTAACTTTTTTTACATTTTTTGCCAAGAAGTTAAGAGTAGAATGGCCATGATTACAATGAAACAGCTTCAGTTGAAAGAAATGATGTAAAACAAATGCAAATAAGTAGAAATTTAACTTATCCTTTTACTAAACGGAACTTCTCTTAACCGGCGTTCCAGTTGGTAATATAATAGGAAAGATCACTGTTAGTCTCTCACTGTATTAGGAAAACTCAAGGCTAGTAGAAACTGTGCTACCTGGGATGTAGGTACTTTCATTTGAGCTTGGTTTGACTCCCGAACTCCACTGTTCACACTATTTGAGAGATTTTTCTAGTCATTTTAGATATCAACATGCTTGGCGATCATTTCAGTCAATCTAGAAATCATCCTGTGGATAAGTTTATCTTTTCAGTTTGGTAACCGACGTACTGGTCGTTTTTTTTCTAGTCAGTTAGGCTGGATTCTGTTCAAAATCCTGCCTTTATCCGCTTACAAAATTCTCTATAGAAACACCCAGCGTATGCTTTCTAACGCCACAAAATTCAAAATGGGTGACATAAACTTCGCGTTAGAACTTTCTTAATCTAATCTTCTGATATTTGTTGAATCTTTTGAAGATTTGTTTTCCGAATCAATGATAAATATTTTGCAGTCCACATGCAAGGCTCTTATAATTTATTTATTTCTATTTTTAGTCTTTTGATTTGAAACCATCATCATAAGAATAAAAGGACAGGAGACAGCCCAACCGCCACCAACACCTCCACAACCATCACCATGCCAGCTACTTTCCCGGAACTAGACATCCATGTGCCGGAAACTCCACGGAACCCTCTCACAGCACAACATATCGCGGAAATTCTGAAAGGCAAAATCAGTGAAGATGAAATTGTCATATCTGGAATTTCAGGACGCTTTCCCGAAAGTGACAATATGGATGAACTGGCCAAGAATTTGTACGATGGAGTCGATATGGTGACAGATGATGATCGGAGATTTCCTACAGGTAATTAATTATTTTAATTTTTGAGTTTTTAAAAGGTTATTAAACAAAAATGAAGGCAAACCTGACAAACGATTTTTCTAGTCAGTATAGAGACCAGCATACTGGGCGATTTTCCTAGTCAGTGTAGATAGAGTTCAACCTGCTGGGCGATATTTCTAGTTAATCTCGAGACCAACTGTGCTTGACGATTTATCTAGAGGCACACTATTGGGCGATTTTCCTTGGTAATCTAGTAGTCTACAAACAAACCTCTTGGGGGATTTTCATAGTCAGAAATTAAGTCTACGGATCTATTTTCCTACTTAATTTCGAGATCAATTTGCTGGGTGGTTTTCCTATTTAATCTAGACAATAGAGACCGAACTGTTCGGCGATTTTCTTTCTTAATCTAGTAGTTTACAGATAAACTTTCTGAAGATTTTCCCTTGTGATAGAATATCCTATGGAGCGATTTTCCTAATTAATCTCAAGACCAATCTTTTGGGCGAGTTCCCTAGTTAGTCTACAGACCGGACTGTTGGGCGATTATCCTTATTAATGTATAGTAGCCTACAGACAAACCTACTAGAGGATTTTCCTAGTCAATGTAGATATTAGCCTATAGATCGAAACCAGCCTGCTCGAGGATTGTTCAAATTAGTCTAAAGATGAAACTGTTGACTGATTTTCCCATAGAGTTAGGAAGAAAATAGAGAGAACATACATGACATCACATGAAGCCAATTTACGGTTCATCGGTAGCCATCTTGTGTTGCCCCATTAGAGTCCCTCTATACCGAATACTGTGAGGATTGCCTTTTTCGATAGCAGGATGAGTGCACCTCAGAGAGGCAATATTCGGAAAAGAGGATCTCTAAATACGGGGTCACTTAATATGACCGAAATGGTTCGTCCCTTCCGTCTCTTGGCTTCATTCCCCTCTCCTACAAAACAGCCTAAGGTTCCCTCTATTTATATTCCTAACTCTATGGATTTTCCTTTTTGCAATACTTGTCCTCGATTTTGATCCAAAAAATTGGAATCATTATTTTTATGTTCATATTGTGTTCAACATAATAAAACCGGAAACTCTAGCATACAATTTTCTTCATACAAATGGTTTTGATAGTATTTTTTTATTTACTGACCACAATCCATTCATCTCTTCACAAGAAAGTTTACTATTAAATAAGCAAATAATAATAATAAAAAAAGATATGAGTTAGATTAAAGCCAAATAAAGGATGTGTTATTTCGAAAAAAATAAATAAATAAAACTATTTTAATAATACTAAAAGATATCAATATGCGTATATTATTTGCGTATCTCGAACAGGAAGGCTTTCCTGTACCGTAGGTCTACTGTTTCGCTCACTATAGATTATATCAATTTAAACCGAGAATTTATTATCATTTTTTTTTAATGAAAAGTTTCCCTTCTCCTCTGCTCTACATGCATCCGCTCATAATAGATTTCTAGAAGATTACACCCGGCCATTGCTTTATGTGAGTATCCACCTACAGTAGGTTTTTGTATTCCATTAAAAAAAAATCCTTTAAATTTTATTTCCTTTAGCAATCAGACAGCTCTTTGTCCTTCGTACTTTGTCAAATTATGTTCCAAAATTACATCTCATCATGAATAAGCCGAGAACAAATTCTCCTATCATAGCTGGACTTAAAAAGGCTAAATCCAAGTGGGTTTTCCCGCGCTTTTTGTTTTACATCAATTATTCAAATGTCAGTAGAGAAAAACAGAAATTAACTTTCACAGACCAAAGTTCGTTTCGTCCTTCAATAATGAGTACAATTAGTTTCAACCAAAAATTAATAATAAACTCAGAATTGTGTGCAGACAGTATTGGGACATTATTCTGTCCCAAAAGTGTCTGCACACAGTCCTGAGTTTATTATTAATATTTTGTTAAGACTAATTGTATTCAGTACTGAAGGATGAAACGAACTTTGGTCTGTGAAAGTTAAGTTCTGTTTTCCTCAACTGAAATTTGAATAATTGACGTAAAACAAAAAGCGCGGGAAACCCCACTTGAATTGAGTCTTAAGTAGCGTATACAATGGTCTACTGACAGATATATCTAAACAAGTGGTTTTCAACTGGTGTTCCGCGATGCGCAGTAGGGTTGCTGCGAATCGAAAGGGATTAATATCAGCACATGGTCCACGAGAACTCTTCAGACCCGGTCAACTTTATTGAGGTGTCGCATAACTCTTCGTTCCTACAAGCTTGAATTAGGCTAGTTTCAAGTTACAACCAAGTTTCTTATGTTGTTCCAACCAGTATTTTTCCATGTATGTTTATTACGTTCAACACAATATCAAGTTTGTCGAACTAAAATCAAGTGACTGCCAACCAATTGTTTCAAGTTGCCATGCTATCTGATAGAAAGTTGAAGTGGTACTAAAACATTCATACGTACATACATTCTGTTAATTCATGTTTGGAAACCTCTATTTCTGGGTACCTAGGAATTCACCTGTGTTGCCCTGTGAGATCCACTCCAAGTACTTTGAACCTTCATTGACTGTGTCATGAGGTTTTTTGTCTGTCTGCAAATGACGACGTTTATATTATCACTTCTTAAGTACTAGGAATTCCCCTACAGTGTAATGTTAATGACTTAAATTTTCTACTTTTTAAGATTTAAGTCCTTAAACCAGCTATAAGTAAAGTGAACTTAACATTTGTCATTTAGCTACAAACATGTAATGTTGTCTAAAAGAAAAAAAAATGTGGTAGTGTTAGAATCGTAAAATATAATGTATAATTATTTTCAAACTTCTTTTTAAAGGAATACATGGTATGTGCACCAGGGCTGGAAAAATTAAAGATTTGTCAACGTTTGATGCGTCCTTTTTCAACGTGCATCCTAGACAAGCAGAAGTAATGGATCCCCAACAAAGATTGCTTCTAGAAGTCGCATACGAGGCAATAATTGATGCAGGTAAGTTAAGTGCGTTAAGGTCATTCAACTATAAGATCTCAAAACTACTTAAAAAATTGAACCGAAACCATAGCTGTCACATCATGAATATAAAACCCACAAAAATAACGGTTATTTAAAGTAGAATACTTACTGATGAGAGCTGTTCTTTACATCGTAGAATCCATCTAAGTTTACACCCATAATACCACAAACTTCCGATGTAAAAGACTATGCTTTATTCGCTAATTAAGAACTTTAACGGGAACTAGCATCATTTACGATTCTCACAATCTCATTATCGTATAACCATAGAAGAATAAGAATTGTTACTCAGTATTCTATCAATAGTATAGGAAAGGGCGTGTGCTGCCATCTGATGAGTCGGTCTGTTTTATTCAGAAGAAGGTCGCTGACATAGTTGAGGGGTTCTAGTAGCTTGAAACGAATGCGTAAGATGAATTCTTTGTTGTGAAATATTTCTTTCTAATATTCACTACCAAAATCTTAGCAGTATGAAAACTCTGTGTCTGTGGCGACGCCATTTTCTCGCAAAATATTTCAATTTCTATCAATTACAATTATTACATAGATATTGAAAAAGAAAACTAACAATATTATAACGTAAATATTGGATGTAATCTTTCTAGCACTAAGCCAACAAACACCTCTCAAATTTATAACAACAGAAAATGGAATTAAAAATATTTTATATTTCTTTACGAATGTCGGATTATTTTATATTATTTTTGCCAACTATATTTTCTCTCTAACGGTAAATAAGTTTCATTTTTGTTCATAAGAGTTCTTTTCTCCTTATTTTTTTTATTGCTTGTTCTAAATGTTTAAAGTTACGACGGCCGAGACTCTAGCAAGCTCTAGGTCATAGCTGATAAGATCATGAGAAGTTAGTCGCTTATGTCTAGGGACCATCAATAATAATAAAATAATAATATACAGGTATAACTATATAAATTCTTGTGGGAAATACACTTCATTCTTTTGATTTCACTGTTTAATTAATGAAGCAGTTTCAACATCACCACCTTGAACGTAACCTTCGTGGAACAGGTCGAACATTGTACACATTATCTCCGCAATTTAAATTACCATGTAAAATAACAACTATATTATAATTATTCTGTATTGTGTTACAACACATTCAAGTTCATTGTGGGCAAAGCTCATAAAAAGGTTAGGTGGTATATTCACCTTACTAACATCAGTACTTCTGTGTCGATTGTTTTTAAAAATCGCACGATTAGCATCTATGAAAAAGAAATTCAAGATCATACACACATACTCTTGTATATATGTAGCACTTCTTATGAATGCTAGTGAATGTTACTTAGCGAAAGGAAAGACAGGCCGGATTTCTTAACTCACTCTATGGCTTACGGAACTCGCAAGTTCATCGCCGCAGTAACAAACGTTCGTCATTGGGTTCTATCCTGGGCAACATCAAGTCAGTTTTCGTCACAAACACCTACTTCACGAAGATCTCTTCTAATAGCTATTGTCCTCCCAACGACGTCTCGGTCTTCCCAATGGTCTCCTTCCATTCGGCTTTCCAACCACGATAGAATATAATCTTCGCTTCTCCCCCATCCGAGCTACATGTCCTACCCACCTTAGTCGTCGCGACTTTATTACTCTTACAGCATCTGGTGATTCGTACAGTACTCCGTGGAGTATTTCATTATGCAGTCTACTCCATGCTCCAGTCATCTCGTCCCGCTTCGGGACGTATGTCTTTCTCAAAATCATATTTTCAAGCGCACGTATTTTATGTTCATCTGCTAGGGGGCTTACTCCAACTTTCGAAACAGTAAAGTTTACTGGCCGAATAACCGTTCTGTATAATTTCAGTTTCAATGTACTTGATATTAATCGCGATTTTAGAAGCTTTGGGGTTGAATAGAAACATGCGTTGTCTGATACTAAGCTACTTTTATTTCTTCCGTGCCCTCGTTTTTGCTTGTTACGTATGGTTCCAAGTATTTAAATTTGTTTACTTTCTCTATTGCTTCATCCCTAATTCTTATGTTTTTATTTCCTTCGTTCCCTGTGTTATGACTTATCATGCATTTTGTTTTGTCTATGTTTATCTGTAGACCTATCTCATCGACGCTTCTACTAAGACATCGGTATTGCTTTGTAGTACATCTATATCGTCCCCTATCAAATCAACATCATCCACGTATATGAACAGTTGATTCAAACCATTCAATAGTAGTGGTGACAAGGCATCGCCTTGTTTCAATCTATTGCGAATCTTGAAACTGTCTGACATATTACCTATCCGTACTCTGCTTATGGGGTCACTGAGACATCTTCACTAGTTGAACTAGTTTTTTTTTCGAATTCCAAATAGTATTAGGATACTGTATAGCTTTTCCCTTTTGAAAAAAATCATATGCTTTCTTAAAATCAATGAATAGCTGGTGAACCGTCCCATTGTATTCTCATTTCTTCTCCAAAATTTGTCTCAAGGTGAAAATCCGGTCCAACGTGGATCTATTTCTTCTAAATCCACATTGGTGATCTCCAATTATTTCATCTACGTATAAATTTAGGCGTTCTAACAGATTATTACGTAATACTTTGTAACACGTTGGAGGTAACGTGATATCGCGGTAATTATTACAGTCCGATTTATCGCCTTTTTGAAAGACGGAACTATTATTTAGGTTTTCCATTCCTTTGGAAGCTTCTCCTTTCTCCATATAGCACTCATCAACTTATATAGTTCCTTAATTAGTGTCGTTCCTCCCGCTTTAATTAATTCGGCGGGAACATTGTCTATTCCTGGTGATTTTTTTTTTCTTTACCGACATTTTGATCTCGATCTCGCTAGGTTCGGGTATCCACGGTTTTGCTGTATAGATTTCAAATTTCTCTGTTTGTTCCCCGTTGTGTACATTAACAAGTTTATCGAAATAACTTTTTCCACAGTCGGATCCGCCTGAAGATCTCCACGTTCATTTCTAATCATTTCTAATCTCGGCTGGTAACCCTTTCTCAACGACTTTGTATAGATCTCGTATGTTATTTGTCTTCCCGTTTTCCTCTATCTCCTGAATCTTCTGCGTCAGATATTCTCGCTTTTTGTTTCTGAACCCACGTGTGGTGTTTCGTATCGCGTTACTTTAGTGGTTGGTATTTGCTTTGCTTTTATTACTTAGCCATCGTTGACTTGCTTGCTTTCGTTTCTCATCAAGCTTCATCAAATCAAGGTTTGTTTTTCTGCTGTTTCTTCCCACCTTCCCGTTCCTTCGCTGCGCTCTTAACTGTTTCACGAGTTGCCTCCCACATCTTACTTAAATCAATTTCATTAATATTATCTTCATTATTATTACTCGAGTGGGCTAAGATTTCGAACCTATTTGAGAGTTTGAGTTGGTAATCTTTTCTTAGGTTCGGATTATTTAATCGTTTAACTTCGAATTTCAGTTGTTTTGATCCCTTGTCTTCTCTGTTCACTATGCATAACTTTTCTTATTTTTGTGATCACTAATAATTGATGGTCCGTGTCACCTTCACCTCCTCTGTACGACCTAACGTCTATTATGTTTGTGAGTCTTCGTCTGTTTACTAATACGTGATCGATCTGGTTGAGAGTTTTGCCGTCCGGAGATACCCATGTGTATTTGTGTATGTCTTTGTGTTCAAAGTACGTGCTCTTTACCAGTAGGTTTTTCGAAACCACGAAAGTTATCAGTCTTTCTCCATTGTTGTTGGTCTTTTCGTGAAGGCTGTATTTGTCTATAGTATCTACATTTTTCTTCCCTCCCTACCTTTGCGTTGAAATCACCTAACACAGTCTTCGAATTATTCTTTGGTAATCGGTCAAACAGGCTTTCTTGATCATCGTAGAATATATCTTTGTCGTTCCCATTAGCTTCATCGGTCGGTGCATAAACATTTATTAAAACCTTGTTCCACCATCGAGTTCATACCGTACGAACTCTACATTCTGAACCGCCGGAAGGATACTGTTCTTAAAGAGGAATCCTGTTCCGAATTGTATGACTGAGTTTCCCGTAGTAGGAAGTGTATTCTCCATGTCGGATGCTATCTTTATCGTCCCACCGGACTTCCTATATCGCTAATGTGTCCAACTTGTACATCCCGGTCTCGCGTACCACTTACCTGAAGAGCGCCCGTTTTGTATAACGTTCGTACGTTCCACATTTCTACTCTAAGATCTGTCTTAATCCTCTTCTTGGAGCCCCCTGAAGCAGTCCCTGTCCGGAGATCCGAATGAGGGACTAGTTTACCTCCGGAATATTTGACCCCAGGAGAATTCATGAACCATCTGTTACTATTTCTTGAGATGATTTAGTGGTGTAGAGTTGCCAGATCTACGACCTCGCAGTAAAGGCAGACATTCAAGATGTCCTCCTCTGTCCATCTCTGAGCCTTGCCGGGGTCATTCATCTTCAGGCTTAGGTTGTAATGGTGACGCTGCTTTCCTTCACCATGATATTTTTTGTTCGGGGTTAACTTCCCTTGTCTTTGTAGATCCCTCTACTAACTGCAAGGCAGTAGTACTGGTTTTGGTTCGCTTCGGAATATTTCCGGTACCCACCATATCTGCTCGGCATTCCCCTATCCACCACTTGGAGGGAGAGTTAAACAGTAACTCCAACCCGACAGTGCGGATTTCTTAGTGAGTTTAACTCAATGGGCCACCAGTAAGTTTCGAATGAAGTTATGGAAATTAGTAATTAATATGAACTTCCGCTGTGTTTAGTAGTGACAGGGTTGGAATGGTAAGATTTTTGGGGGGTACACGCTGCTCAATAAAAATCCGGATTTGGGAACACGTTCCTTTATATTTATGCACTGAGGTGGGTACACGCTGTGATTTAAAATATCAGGTGGGTACACGGCGTGTACCCGCGTATACCCTCCATTCCACCCCTGGTAGTGATCATACATACTAAATTCGGAAGTACGGAATTCCGCTCGAATTGAACCGAATATTTCATCTGAAGATAGAAGGAACTCTCTTTTAGAGCGGATTTTTTTCGGAGTAAAGTTGAGAAATTTCCGGGAAAAAAATGTGATTTCTAATAATTCTTTACGATGAGAATGCAGTCTTTTTAAATGAATTAGCGATCTTGGTCCATCGGAAATTTTAACTTGTTTGAAATGAAAAATTACTCAATAAAATGCTGAAATGCAAAATGAAGCCAAACGGAGTATTTATTCATGAGTAGTAAATAATCGAGTGAATGAAAAATATAGAAAACGAACTTGAACCTTGGAGGAATTGAATCCGGCCCACTTTTCGCCCAGAGCTGAAACTGGCTGACTTTTGGTGATCCGGCGATCTGGCCTGACCCGAACAAAGATGATCCAGTCCAAAACCTGACCCGGTTTGGGAAATATAATTAACTGGGAATTTCAGTACCGTATGCTTAGTGCTCTGGGAATAACATATCCAGTCCTTTTGACCCCTGAAAGAAACACTGTTCAGTCGTATGGAAATAATTTGAATCTTTGTTACGTCCTCCAGGTTACCGGCTTAGACCGGGTTCGAAGCCTAGACCTGGTCCAAAACTTGACCACGATTGATCCGTTTCGGCTGTGGCCCTGCCAAGGATCCAACTGTCTAACGCCTTGGAACGGTTCCTTTTCGTCCCTCTAAGTACGTCCCCAGTAGCACACAAATACGTTAGTAGCGAAACGTTCTCTTAACGTTGTAAATGTACCGAAATGTCCGCCCGTTCACCGGTTTATTCGATGTTGAATAATAGTTGAGAAGAAACAATGAAAAAACTGATTAAGTTGACGAAAGCAGAGCTTTAATGCTGTCTCTTGGTATACACACATTTAGTTTCATTTTATCCGTTGCTTTCATCGTGATATACGGTGTTAATTTTCCAACAGTAAATTATCCAACCGCTGCCGTAGAATTCGAAACCGGTCCGCTCTGCACTCGTCGTTGGTAGCTCGACACGTTGACCACTCATCCATGGATCCACCTTGAGAATCACTACTCTTTTACGGTATTTGTAGTAACAGGCAGTCTAGAACGCAGGGCTACAAAGCCAGAACGTCGTTTCATCATCATGTAAGAATAAGAATAAGGAATACTTACTTTCTTTGTTTGTTAGGTGCATTTTTCTTTCTTTAACAATTTGACCATCACTGTACTGTTAAATTTGTATTTCTCAATAAGTGCCCCCTAAGGTCTAGACTCAAAATTGAAAGGTGGATGAATGAAATCAAGCAGTTTTCAGGAGTAACATGGGCGAGAAAAATAACTGACGTAGATTTATGGAAAAAAATGGGGGCTGCCTTCATACAATAATATTAATATATTGACTGATCGTGCGGCTCCCTGATATACGGATGATACTGACTGATATATTTTCTATATTCCCCACAATCAGACAAACGTAATTTTAAACATTTAAAACATTTCTTAAGAGCTTCCATGAATGTGTGTCGTGTCGGACATTATGTGAGCTATTCAGGGAAGTAAGATTTTAAACGTATAAATGCCGCCACAAAAGTCCGTGTCACATTTTTTTCCTTTCGCTGAGAATTTTTCCATTGGTTTTACTTCGCAAATATTATTTCCATTAAGCTTAATTCATGGTGATTTTCTCCATTAACCTTCATTCATGGAAATTTTTCCATTAAGTTTAATTTATAGGGTGTTGTTCCACAATTAATTTAATTCAAAGGGGATTTTCCTGTTAAGTTTCATTTATGAGGATTTTCCGTTAAGTTTAATTCATGTTGTGACAATTAAGTGTAATTAATGCGATTATTTCCCCATTAAGTTTAATTTATGGGATATTTTCGTTAACTTTAATTCACTTTGAAACATTTTTGTTAAGTTCAGTTCATGGGGATTTTCCATTAAGTTATATTCATGATGGCTTTTTCAAATTAAATCCAGAAATTCATGTCCAATAAAAAAAATCCTGCTTTTTGATGTCACAAATTTACACTATGTTACACATTACCCACCATAACATTAAAAAAAAAAGTTTCAGAAGTAATTTGCGAATTTTATTTATTTATTAGCACATGGTTTCAGATACAGCAGTGCTACCATTTTACACTGAAACATTAACATTGATAACATATTTATATCCAACACTTATTGCTGAATGTGTGTTCTTCATAGCTAAGGTTCGCGTCTTGTTTGTGGGAACTTGTTCTTACAGAAGAAGGAATCTGACGATATACGTATATCTGGTGAGTCTGAGAACTCATTAAAAATGAGAAAACATAGAAACTAATACTAGTGGTAATGGCTTCAGAAACAATTGCTTTATTCTGTACTTACAAAACATTCTTTTTTATATATTTCAGGAGTTAATCCAACTTCAATTCGTGGTTCGAACACAGGAGTGTTTGTTGGTGTCAGTGATGCCGAAGCTCTCGAGGCTTTTAATTTAGTCGATCCAGATACAATTAATGGATATGGCATCACAGGCTGTGCTCGTGCCATGTTAGCTAACAGAGTTTCGTATTCACTCGATTTTAAAGGTAAGTATTGCATTGGTCAATTTTAAAGCTTAGAACAAGGAAGATATGGATGAAATACGACCGCCGTCAATAACTGCTGATCATGGTGTCCCGGGTTCGTTTCCCGGCTCTGCCAAGGGATGATTTCCCTAAGCGAGAGGGTCTGGAACGATGCCCGCCCAGCATCATGATGCAATTGGGGAGCTGCTGTGAATAAAAGACAGTGGCCATCACAGTTGAGAGCTTCGGCTCTCCTCTCCCAACACGTCTGGTACGCGTGGGAGCAGTATACCAACTCCTCCCTCCGAGGAGAGGTCTCATCCAGTAGTGGATTGAACATGGCTGTGAATTAATTATATGTAATATTAGAATGTTATGCGGAACGATCTCTTTTGGAACAATTTCAGTTTGGGATATAAAAAGTAAAACAAAATAAATCGAATATATCATAAAATGTATAAAAGATTTATGTTTATCCATGTGAAGGTATAATTAGGTACAGCTGTCAGCAGAAGTTTTGACGTATGTAAAAATAAATATATTGAAATATCGTATACATTTGTTGACTTGTAGGGATCTGCACAATAACATGGCGTACTTTTGTGAAAAAAGAAAGGTGATATTAAAAAAACGAAATCTTTTTCGTTGACAAAATTCAAAGTGCAAAAAATCTCACCAAACAGATCTGAAACCGGGTCACTTTCGGTGACCCGGTCTGACTCGAACATAGGTGATCCGGCTACACGATGATTCAGTCCGAAACTTGACCGGAATCACCCGATTTACCCGGCCGGGGAACTTAATTAACGGAGAATATTAGACACTGTGTTTTTCGTGCTCTAGGGGGTTAACACATCTGTTCCCGCTCACCCCCTGGAAGAAACACTGTTCAAACGCATCAAAAGGGTCGAAATCGAGTCACCGAGTCAGACCGGGTTTCAAGCACATACCCGATGAATCGGACCAAAACTTGATCCGAATGACCCGTTTCAGCTCTGACACCAAGTTGTATTATTTTCTCAGTGGTCATCAAGTCAATTGAACAATGTCAACATTGTTACACTATAATGTACTGTATCTTGTGGAAGATATTACAAAATATTTAATCAATAACAAGATAAAAGAGTGTGATTCATTATAAGAGTATGTTAACCTTTGATCAGGAGCGTATCCTATGGATTGTCTAGGCTACCACCACAGCCTAAACTTGTGAACAAATATTTTTATCTGTACAAGTACTATTAATTTACAAGAAATGTAAGCCAGAATATCTGTCTTAATACTATGTGTGACTCCTACTTATCATTTTGGCTAGTGATAGTCAAAGTTGTGAATCCAGAATACGCCACTGCGGCTTTGATTTTTCATTCCATTTACTGTTGTTTACAGGTCCAAGTTATACAGTCGACACAGCATGTTCGTCTAGCACTCTTGCCTTACAGCAGGCGTATATGGCAATCAGGACAGGACAATGCGATGCAGCAATAGTCGCAGGAACTAATTTGACGCTGAAACCTGTTGGAACGCTTCAGTTTTGCAGATTGGGAATGACTAGTCCTGATGGCAAATGCAAGACTTTTGACGAAACTGGTGAGTCCTTGATATTCGGATGATTGATTTATAATGTAAAGACACATGCTTGTACATTTAATCAGGGATACTTCCAGAACTCCCAGTGGGGGATGTCACCCATCCAAATTGTCGAGCACGTATCCACCAACTTAAAAAATATTTACCGATAAAAAATCTATAGAAACCTTGCCAAACTCTACTTATAGTCCCCTAATATTGGCTTCGTACGCCTCCAAACTGAAACTCCTGGCAGAATACCTGATTTTAATAGATTTGTTGATGTATTGTTTTGTTGATTAATTGAATGAAATATGGAGCTCAGATCTGTAGATGTAACCAGTATATGAATATCCTAAGTTTGAGTATATTTTTCGCGTAATTCAATTCTATATACAGAAACATTATTGTGCATAAAAATAAATTGTGGAACCTAAATCTCGTTTAAAAAGTCATATACGAAGGTTGTAAGAGCTCATCCTGGTATTGCAAGTAATCAGAGTAGTTTCGGTAGAGTTTTGCAAGATTTCTATCCATTTTTAACTGTAGAAATGTTGTAGTTCGGTTTTCGGAGTGTGTGATCGAGAGAACGAGGGTGACACCCTCATTGAGGAAGTCTGGCAGAATTTCTGCCCAGACCAATTTTAATAGAGCATAAGGTCCATTTCAGATTTCTATATAAATGTTTGACATTGTTGTGTAAGCCTATTTATGTAAAATTCTTTATTAGTTTGGTTTGTCGATTTATTTTTTATTATTTTATTATTATTATTAATATTAATATATTCAAGATCCTCATAATTACATATCTCTTAATATTTGAAGTTAATCCTTATGATAGTAAACAACTGTTTTCTCAACAATTTGTGTTTAGTACACAGTACAACCAAGCATACCCATTAGCTGGCAAATACTATGTTTCTATTGTTAATATATAACTTTAACAACTCAGTGTAGTTAAAAAAATCTTTGAACTTTACCCATTGATAATCGGGGATTTTAGCAGTGCTACAGTTCTGAAATTTTCACAGAGTATCAGTGGCGGCTTTTCAGGTGAAGTTAATAAAGTTGCACTTCACATATTACTTCTTTTTGCATTAAGTTATATGAAACTGTTTAGAAGAATCAATCAAGATATGAAATAGTATATGCTTATCCATCAAGATGTTCAGCTCTTAGTAAGATAGAAAAGTGGCCTCAGGGGTAATTTAGTGAAGCATAAACATTCCACGAATTTGTTTAATATAGACTGATCGAATATGTATACTTGTGAATGTATTTGTAGCATGTCACTTGCTATTTAGACCACAAGTCGCCATTGCATGTCACTTGTCGTTTCGTGAAACTTTCAGTGGTGACCATGTTTCCATTATCTTGTGCCTCGTGCTTGTATTGAACATAAGGATGAAATAATTTATTTTACAAAATAAAAAGAAGAAAAAGCAGTTGAAATTATTTAAAATCAAAAAAGATTATATCGAAATAAGCTCAATGCAGTAATGGCCTAATTATAGAAATGAATATAAACGAAAGTAGAAAATATACGCATTGCAGAAGCCTCTACTATAGTCCTACATTAAAGTTAATGTTTTATGCTATTTTCAGCTGTTTAGTGTTGTCAACGCTATTCATCATTGTTGTCAGATCCACGTCGCAATATTTCCCTCAAAGGACTGATTTTCCCCCAATTTTTTGTAAAAATTTGACACCTGCTAGTGTTACTGTCAAAATTACTGAAAATTAAAACTTAAAAGTACTAAAAAGGTTTTTTAAAAATCCCGATTTTTGTCTTTTTTTCCGTTCACGTGGTCCAGATTTTCCAAATTTCCGTGAAATTTCTCTCCGCCTGACAACACTGTTCTTTATGTATCAAAAATGTTACGAGAGCTCGCACGTCGTACTGTATCCCAAAAAAGAAGGTAATGCCATCTCTTAGCTAGACGCTAAACTACGTACTATATGAGGAAAGATACAACCAGTTGTTAAACGTAATTTATGGTGTTTGCGTCGTGTATAATGAAAATAAAAGAATCTAACCTGACTTTAGATTATCTTTTTCTGTGAAGTGTGTACAATTCAGAAAATGTGTACAACGTAAAAAATCTAACCTAACTTTACCTAACAGATTTCCGTTAGCTTTGTAAAGTATTCAAAATACAAAATGAATGCAAAGAGAATAATTATTTATATACATAAACAAGTTAGAGATGCAATTTTACTAATTATCGCAAAGGCTCCGGTCCCTTGATAGCATCTTAGTCACGAAAGTATTAATTTTCATAAAATAGGTTGGTGAAACTGACAACTGCAGTGCCTAGGTTCGGGAAATCCACAGTACTCTTGTCGAACAATGCTTATACCAAGTTTCGCGCAGCTACTTCTAGCTGAATGGAAGCAATTAAAATAATTATTTTTTTAAAAAATGTGCTGGCAACACTGAACTACTATACTAATCAAGAGTGTTTTGGTGACTCTGAGATAGTCTAGCTAAGACCTTTCGAACGGCACCTTATGCGTGTGTCTACACCTTATTGTTCATGAGAAATATTTTGACATGGGCTGCCAACACTGACAACAGGGTTCCTTGGTAGCGGGAATATCCGCAGTATGTTCCTACTATATCAGACAATGTTTATGTCAAGTTTGGTGCTGCTATGTGTAATATAATAAAATATATTTGAGAAAAAAGATAATGTTTCAGAAAATAGGTTGGCAACACTGGTAAGTGGGTTGCTTGGCAACGTAGACCTCTCAGTGTTTCTGGCTTGTGTCCAATGATGTTTATGTCAAGTTTGACGTTGCTAGATCTAACTGAATGGAAGCAATTTGAACAATCGATTTTTTAGAAAATTGACTTACAACACTGAACCACTGCATCAATAAGGATGACTCCAGGGACCCTGAGCTAGTTTACTCAAGACCTTTCCAACGACACATCAAGCATCACTCTGCACTATGTAGTTCCTGAGATTTAATTTCTGAACACGGACGGACAGTCGGACAGAATGGGCGGGATTATAAGGTCCATTTAGCTATAGCTTCGCTATCAAGGGACCTAACTGTGAGAGATTGGTGGGAATCGAACCCGGGTCTCCTGGCCAGCTGCAAATCACTCTACTCAATAAACCAAGCGGACAATTGGAAAGAGACACTTTTGTATTCCTTACCTCCATTTTCAAGAGGTACTAGAGCTATATAGTAGTAGAGCGTGTAGCTAAGCGAGACGACAACAGATGGCTCTAGGTACTACTGGGATTCATAACGACATAAGCGTTCACAAAAGATTAAAAAGTATCTTCATTTGTTATTTGTTTTGCTTTATTTGACAGGAAATGGATATGTACGTGCTGAAACTGTGTCAGCCATATACATTCAAAAAGCAACTGTTGCTCGCCGAGTATACGCAACAATAGTACACATGAAAACCAATACTGATGGCTACACTTTGGAAGGAATTACTTTCCCCTCCGGGAAGATTCAACAATCCCTTTTGGAAGCAACATATGGTGAAGCAGGAGTTGATCCCAGCGAAGTGGCTTATTTTGAAGCACATGGTACAGGTACTAAGGTAAGTTACCAAGTTCATTTTATTTTATGTATTCGTAATGACTGATTAACACTTCTAGGTCATTTATTTAGAGTTTTGGGGTCCATTTGGACTCATCTCCATTTATTGATTGCCTATTTCAGACAATCGTACATTTTCGTATCAATTAAGGTATTTTGGTTGCCTACTAATCTCTAGTACAAATGCTTCTTAATTTTAATGATTGGCTAGGAACGTCCCGCGACCTTATGTGTACTTCCCACATAGCATTTTTTCGACTGACTCAAAAGGGAATCAAACCTTCTTTGACAAGTACGACAACTTCATCCAAGCTTAACAAGTCAAGTCTAAAAGGTTTAAATAAGGTTGAACCCAGCAGTCTGGTTCACATGAATTAAGGTTGAAATAGCTTTGACAAGACAGAAAAGAAGAAACTATTGTACTTGTTAAAAGAAATTAAAAAACGTTAACCTGGATGGAAATAGCACCGAGATCTTTGGAATACAGATCTGATGCTCTAGTCGTGAGACCACGGGATAACTCGACCTACTAAACTTTCCAATTTCTATTTATATTTAGTTAATAATATTCACAAGAGATGGCTGTAGTACGTTGGTGGGAGCTGCCGGAGAATAGCTTACGATGAAGCATCAGTAGCACGTGATGGGGATTTATCACACTAACAATAAGGCGAGACGCCATGTAACGAAATAAAATAAAATTATATTTCAAGTTTAACAAGCTTTCTTGCATATCTTGTGTTTTTTTCGACAAGCTTGAATTAGGCTAATTATAACAACAAGTTGTTGCGAGAAGTTTTGTTCGTGCTTTGTTATCAAGTTCAACACAATGTCAAGATTATCAAAAAGTGACTGGCAACCTTGTTACAAGTCAATATGCTATGTGGGTTATTATTTCATTATCAGATAGATAGATATTTTTGTAAGTAATTTGTGTGATACTCAATATATTATAATACCTTTTGAAATACAGTGGCAAGTGTACAATTGGAAATATTTGGTCATATTTCTTAGGGAAAATGGAATGGAAACGATTGGTAAAACTTTTGAAAGGGTATTGATTTAGATGAGGAAAATCTATGAAAAAAATTAGGGAGAAATGTGTCATAGTCATTTGAGGGGATGGGGAAAGTCTATGAAAAAATTAGGATGAATTGCGTCATAGTCATCTGAAGGGATGGCGAAAGTCTATGCAAAAATTAGG